>OZ025890.1:4933450-4935950 GCA_964019415.1 Ianthella basta | reverse complement strand
TGTTCGTATGTGGCTGTTTCTAATAGCACTGTTATCCTTCGGCGCTAGGCCAGGCTGTATAAATGCAGTAGTATCGACCGACCCACCCGCCATTTTATCATAGGCTGGCAGGGCCTATAATAGACACTAGATTTAGCTCGAGTTAGTGTCTTCCCACACGCCGGCCGGCCCGTGTGTGGGAACGCATATGGAACACGCGCGCACCTGCTCAGCCACGGGGGCGGTGGTGGGCAACACGATCTTGTTCTGGACCATCCCGATGCGGACAATCCTTGGCTTACGGGTGCTCTCCGGAGCGGGAGTGTAGCGGTAACCCGCCAACTCGAAGTCCTTCTTCTTCGCAGCCTCTACTGCCGCATCTGGCAGAGGGAGTTCACTGCAGGCAAACAATGACTGTACGTGAACTGGGAACGAGACTACTGTGTCTCTGCAGTACAGCTGCACGAATGTGTGCTCAGCTATATCCATAATTTCTTACGCCACAGGGCTCCCGTAGAGCACTCTTTTCAATTCTTTGAGCTCCTCTGGAGAGAGAGGCGTCTCTCCTGCCTTGTTCAGCAAGGCTTCCACGCTTTCGAATTCACCCGAGGCAGCCATTTTGAAACGCACTTGCGCACGCACGCACGTGACGAAAGGTTACGAAGTCAAAGGTCACGGACCTTCAAGGTCAGAGTCCGCTGAGGTCAGCGGGTCACCCGACTGTTTTAAAAATGACCCTATGGCCCGCGCCCTCAGGTGACGGCGGTAAAGCCTATCAGGGGTCACAGAGAGAGAGCGAAAGTCGGAGCTAGCCAAAGAGAATCGGTGGCGAGAGATGGCAGAGCCTGCTAAGCTAATGTGGAAGCCTCCCTCGGGGAGGGAGACGCAGATGGACAAGCTAAGGAAGAAGATTAACTTGAAGTACGGTCTGGACCTCGGTGAGCTCTCCTCTACACGCTATTTGAGGCGAACGTGCGCGAGTAGTCATCCTTGTGTGTGAGTCTGTGGCTAATCACGCAGCTGTATAGCCTAACTACCTCAACAAAAAACTAAACACCGCGGCGGCCATGCTTATCGGTTTTATTATCGTGTTTGTGATGGCCTATTTGTATGGCTTTGCTGCTCACTAGAGGCTGTCGATCGATTGAGTAGCCACTGGAGACTTGAGGTCTTAGCTACACTATGCTGCCTCATGAGTTTTGGGTCGCTCCTCATGCCCCGACTGGACTCTGCAGCTGCTGATAACATTCATGGTGGAGGTTATGCAACTGTGTGTTACAGTGATGAGGCCAACTAGAACACGAAAACAGTCGTGCAGTCATGCCATCTCTGCTGGACGTCTGGAGAGGTTGTTCATTGTTAGAGTGGCCCTTGCTGCCCGGTGCACCCCTCAGTCCCACAGCGTTGTGGCACCACACACTGTAGGCGGACTGACCTTACTGCTGAATTTCCAGTGATGGCGATTCATTCATCATCCACTGCTCCTATTTAGAGCATTTGTGTCATCTCCGCGCATGTGTGTGTACACTGTATGTGTGTATACATGTGTGCATTGGTTTGGGCACCAACACCAGTCCTTTTGTCATTGACTGAGCCCAACTAGCACAAGAACATGACCTTCCTGTCTGCATTCTCCTGTAGTGACCTATGATGATCTGTACCAATGGTCCGTTGAGTGCTATGACAAGTTCTGGGCAGAAGTGTGGGACTATTGTGACATCATCCACTCCAAAGCACCCGACGAGGTGTGTTGTAATCTCCACTGCTGGGCAGTGTACATGTAGAGTGTGTCAACACTCCAGTAGAGATGCACTCTGTGTGTGTTGTGTGTGGGGGTGTACCATACGTTGTCCAATGTGTCCAGCATCTTATGCCTCTGTTATCCACTAGGTTGTTGACATGTCAAAGAAGATTGGAGATATTCCCGAGTGGTTTCGTGGAAGTAGGCTGAACTTTGCAGAGAATTTGCTGCGATATGATGGCGACAAAGTGGCATTAATACAGTGTGGTAGGTGTGTGTGTGTGTGTGTGTGTGTGTGTTTGTGTTGTGGTGTTGTGCAACCCACCAATATCCCACCTCCATCCGCAGGCGAGGGACAGAAACCCTCCTTCACAACCTATGGTGACTTGAGGAGACGTGTAGCGTCTATTGCGTCTGCCCTGAGGGCATGTGGAGTGAAGAAGGACGATCGAGTGGTTGGCTACCTGCCCAACTGCACGCTGGCAGTGGAGGCCATGCTAGCTACCTCCAGTATTGGGGCAGTGTGGAGCAGTACCTCCCCAGATTTTGGAGTCACTGTGAGCAGTAGTGGATGGAATGAAGTGGGAGGGGAGGGGAGGGTTGGAATACAGTGGGAAGGTTGAGCCTGAAGGATGTAATTTTGGTCTGAACTGGTCCAGCACCCTTATATACACTTAGATGTACAGTGGAACCTGTCTAAGGCAGCCACCTTTGGGCCAGTTCTAACTGACCTTTGCAGAGAGGTGGCTGCTCTACAGAGGTAGATTGCAATGCTTTAGT
>OZ025890.1:4805950-4928450 GCA_964019415.1 Ianthella basta | reverse complement strand
ATAATTGCAATAATTATTATTGTGTACTTATGACATACAATTTTTAAGATATAATACGATTAGATGAGTACGTTGATCAAAGGAGCATGAAGCATGCATCATACGTACGTATGTACATATGTTGCCCTTGAATATACTAGAGCACACATACACATTATATATAAATGCACTGTGTAATAAAAATTTCCTTAAATATTATAAAAGATTTTGGAATGGCCAGTAGAAAAAGCATACCACATTTCTGTGGACTTTGTGCACTCTGCATTCCTAATTTCCTTGCAGCTATGTACAGGGAACAAGCTAGCTAGTTAGCTAACCATACACATTTGGGTCCATGTAGCTGCAATTAAAGGACTAGATCCTTTTAGCCGATAAAGGATCTCTCCTACACATAAATACAGCCATCAGAGAAGATGACAACTGATGAAAATGCTGAGGTCATGATCACTGTTCTATGGAAGTGCTTACTTTTGCTTGGAAGTAATGTTAGCCCCACGTGGTGTACAACTGACATTTCCTCACGGGTGGCCTATTTCACCGTGGAGCTCTGAGCTCTATATGGGAGCTGTACTAGTGCTACTTACCATTGTCCAACTGCAACCACCACCATCCCTACCCAACCAGCTCTACTGTGCTCTGACACGTGCCTAGCCTGTCTGACAGCTTCGCCCTGGGAAACACATGTACAGGCACTGAAACATAATACGCTCGTGATCGTTGATGTGTCACGCACAGTTTCAGTCAGAGCTTGAGGACACAAAACAGACACTGTCCAGTCATGCACACACACACACACACACCTGTACATGCTCACACCAAGGATACATCGTTACACTTACACGCAGAAGCGTGACACACACAAACAAATGCACATGGTAAAAAAGGTCAATTTAATCATTGTTTCATAGTTTGGGCAGAGTTGGTCCCATTCTTGCCTTCTGCAAGGCTTTAGCTCTTCGCTTTCTCTCTGCAATATTAGATGGCAGTTTGGGCTTCAAACGAGGAAGGGAAACTGACTCATTCATTGTGCGATATGCTTCATTCAACCTGGGTAGATGGGGGGGGGGGGGGGAGGGGGACAGAGGACGGGGGAGATAGGAGGGGACACAGGGGGGGACAGAGAACGGGGGAGATAGGAGGGGACACAGGGGGCGACAGAGGACGGGGGAGATAGGAGGGGACACAGGGGGGGGACAGAGGACGAGGGAGATAGGAGGGGACACAGGGGGGGGGGGACAGAGGACGGGGGAGATAGGAGGGGACACAGGGGGGGACAGAGGACGGGGGAGATAGGAGGGGACACAGGGGGGGACAGAGAGGGAGACAGAGGGGGGGACAGAGGAGGGGACAGAGGAGGGGACAGAGGGGTGGACAGAGGGGGACAGAGGGGGGGACAGAGGAGGGACAGAGGGGGGACAGAGGGCAGGACAGAGGGGGGGACAGAGGAGGGACAGAGGAGGGGACAGAGGGGGGGACAGAGGGGGGGACAGAGGGGGGGACAGAGGGCAGGACAGAGGGGGGGACAGAGGAGGGACAGAGGAGGGGACAGAGGAGGGACAGAGGAGGGGACAGAGGGGGGGGACAGAGGGGGGACAGAGGGGGGGACAGAGGAGGGGACAGAGGGCAGGACAGAGGGCAGGACAGGGGGGGGGGGGGGACAGAGGAGGGGGCAGAGGAGGGGACAGAGGGGGGACAGAGGGGGGACAGAGGAGGGGGCAGAGGAGGGGACAGAGGGGGGACAGAGGGGGGACAGAGAGGGGGGACAGAGGAGGGGACAGATGGGGGGACAGAGGGGGGGACAGAGAGGGGGACAGAGGGGGGGGGCAGAGGGGGGGACAGAGGAGGGGACAGATGGGGGGACAGAGGGGTGGACAGAGGGGGACAGAGGAGGGACAGAGGGGGGACAGAGGGCAGGACAGAGGGGGGGACAGAGGAGGGACAGAGGAGGGGACAGAGGGGGGGACAGATGGGGGAACAGAGGGGTGGACAGAGGGGGGGGGGCAGAGGGGGGACAGATGAGGGGACGGAGGGGGGACAGAGGGGGAGACAGAGGGGGGGGGGGCAGAGGGGGACAGAGGGGGGGCAGAGGGGGGGACAGAGGGGTGGACAGAGAGGGACAGAGGGGGACAGAGGGTGGACAGAGGGGGAGACAGAGGGGGGACAGAGGAGGGAACAGATGGGGGGACAGAGGGGTGGACAGAGGGGGGGACAGAGAGGGGGACAGAGGGGGGGGGGCAGATGGGGGGACAGATGAGGGGACGGAGGGGGGACAGAGGGGGAGACAGAGGGGGGACAGAGAGGGGGACAGAGGGGGGGAGGCAGATGGGGGGACAGAGAGGGGGGACAGAGGGGGGGGGGGCAGAGGAGGGGACAGAGGGGGGGACAGAGGGGGAGACAGAGGGGGGACAGAGGGGGGGGGAGACAGAGCAGGGGATGAGAGGGGGACAGAGAAGGGGACAGAGGGGGAGACAGAGAGGGGGACAGAGGGGGGGGAGGACCGAGAGTGACAGAGAGAGGACAGAGAAGTGGACAATGTGTGTGTGTGGGTGTTCGGAGTGTTTGTATATGCATGTGCTGGCTCACATATTGTGGGGAGGTTCCTGTTTGACACTGAATACTGGCAATGCGTTCCCAGGCCTACAAATGGAGATGAACATCTTCACAGCCCACTCAACACCAAGTACACAAGCAGCAACACTTGTGCCTAACACACCCATTGTTGTACCCTGACATGTGGTAAGGCGGACGGTCCACTTACGGGAGATCCTCATCTCCATCACGCTTCACATACGCTTTAGCAATGAGAAACGATTCAGGGGTCAGTTTCTCTGTAAAGAGCACGTCCCTCAAGTCAGCCTTCAGCCGGATCAGCTGCACATACGTACAAACACACAAGACACAGCTCTACCCACTGTACACACATGTGAGGTGAGGCACACTAGACGGACACACCAACATGTACTAGCTAACACGTACATTACTAGAATCTGATGAATGAGTAAATAATTGTATTGTATACTATATATGTAAATCACAAGCACTAAATCTAAATGTCACCTAAAACCTTCTATCACATAATCGTGTATGTATGTTCTAGCCACAGAAAATTTTCTACGCTCTGGCTCAAATTTTGTGGTTGTAAAAAAGAACTTCTGAGCAAATGAAACAGCAAACAGTGAAGTTAATAAATCAGACGCAGGACAATTTCTCCATCGGCTGCCAATACTCATTGTGCTAAGTCCTTTGGTCAGAAGTTCTCTTTTCAAACACCTACCCTACGTACACTGAGCCTCTACAACATCAAACATTGTTACCTGTCAAGGGTTTCATTCTCCATCATACACACATACGTACTATTGACAGTATCACATATCCGGAGTGTACATATACCGCCCATATGTTAACACCTATACCGCCCACATACCGCCCATATGTTAACATCTATACCGCCCATATGTTAACACCTACGTATACCGCCCATATGTTAACACTTACACCGCCCATATGTTAACACCTATACCATACTGGTTCCAATACCTCATGCGCCATTGCGTCATTTGCCTTCTGCAGATGTTTGATGATTGACTCATACTGCACCACTGTGGGAGGGTGATGAGGGGCACCTCGACGGGAGAGGGGCGGGGCTCCCTTGTGTCCCCCAGGCCACGTGTCCTTCTCCGGTCCCATGGGGGAGTGAGCACTGACAACACTGTCAGCATCCGATTGGTCAATGCTCCGAGGCCTGTAGGGTAGAGGGTGGTACAGAGTAGTAGATGGCTGAGTCTGTGTGTGTGCGGGGAGATTCATGGGCACAAGCGGTGAAGAAGACGAAGTCACTTTACAGGGACTTGATACAGCGAAAGCTGTCTAAGATGGTCACTGTATACTGCAGCCACCTCTCTAAACCAGCCAGCCTCCTGGGCAGCAAATAGCACTAACATACATAGTAACACAACATAGCTGTCTGTCTACCTCTGTAATGCTGCCACCTCTCAAAAAAGGCCAATTATAACTGGCCCGCCCACAGACGGCTGTCTTAGAAAGGTTTCACTATAGCATGGTTATGACACTTTTCAGGCATATTCCGGTAAATCACATTAATACGTATATGGTTACCATGGTAACAGGATATCCCCTATACATGTATTACACTCTGCTGAACAAAACATGTGACTGGTGAAGACCATTGTGGTAGAAACGTTTTACAGTGTACATTGTTTGGTTGTATTTCACTCAACAGTCATTTACCCTTAGTTGAGTTGAAAGCAACTTCACTGCAGACAGCTCACCTCCTCTGTTCAATTACTCTCATCAATCGTGACGTCTTGCTCTTCTCATTTGACAGTGCATTTCTCAAATCCCTCACTTCCTCCTCTAGAAGTATGCTCCTCAACTCATCTGGTGTGCGACTGCGATCTGATGGGGAGGAGGAGGGGAGGGGTGGGGTGGGGGAGGGGAGGGGAGGAGAGGGGGAGAGGGGAGGGGAGGAGAGGGAGGGGAGGGGAGGGGTGGTGATGGAGGGGAGGGGAGGGGGAGGTGGAGGGGGTTGGAAATGAGGAATGAGGAAGGGCAGTGTGGTTGCTTGTTCACCCAATACACACCACTCCCCACACAGTGACACTTACAGTGTGGTCAGTGCAGTGTTTGCTGCATCACCCCTCATGCACTAGACCATGATCAGGCCATGCTACGTACTATGTACTACAAAGTACATGGAGGAGAGGGGGAGAGGTGGAGGGGAGGGGGTACCAACCTAGTGTTTTCACAGACTCGTCTGGGCTCCTAGCAGTGGAGCCGGACTGATCTTCTCTGCCTCCACTCATTGCCAGTTGGAATGTAAGGTCTATGCAGACAAAAGACACAAGCACACAAAAATATACACAGTATACTCTTATATGCATATGCATGCACATACACATAAAATTATGCTATATGCATACACACATACACACATCATATATGTACATATGTACTGTATTTGTGTACATTCAACAACCAAACAATTTGAAATCAACTCATTTATATTGAACCATGCACTGTAACACATCCCCACACACACCCACACCCACACCCACACACCCACACCCACCCACACCCACCCACACCCACACACACCCACACCCACACCCACACCCACACCCACACACATACATACAACAGCACTCTTGGTTGCCCTGATGTCCCTGACTCACCTTTGTTCCTCCTCTTCAACCTCTCCACCTCTTCGTGCAGCTTTATCAGAGTGTCTCTGTGGTGACTCTTGAGGAAAGTCATGTCCTTTTCCAGTTGGGTAGCTCTAGAGTCAGCCCCCCGAGCCCCAGGGACGGGGGGCAACTTCACCGAGTGTTTTCTCTCCGGGACCACTGAGGGGGGACCACTGCCTCTGGAGGGCGTCCTGCTTGTCGAGGAAGAGCTGCTACATGACGATCTTTGCGCGCTCTGTAGGCTCTGGAATTTGTCTTTGGAAAGGGGGACCGGCTGTAGGGAAGGTTTAATGTGGCCCCGAGGCCAAGAAGGGAGATTGCCGCGGGGGATTTCGGGAAGGTGAGGAGAGTTAGACGCCATCATCTTCTCCTCACAACCAACTTCGACCCTATAAATACGATACAAAGTAGCATTAAATCCCACAGTGCATACAAATGAGCCAAAAGTAACGATTTCATGACGGCACCTCAAAAGCTGGATCTTCAGCCATTTTCTTTCTCGTATCCTGGCAACTTCAGGGCGGATAATGTGCTCGCAACGTCATTGGATGGTCGAAAATGGCGGTCTCTTTGAAGTCTTAGAGTGGTCTTGCGCTTTCTGAAACGAAGATACATCGTATGGCCAGTTGTGCAGGTATGTAAGGGTTACATGGAATATCCATGCTTTATCAAACTTGTGGAATGTCTATACGATAGTCAGAAGTCGAGCTAGGCCATGTCTACAGTATTTGGCATGTCTTTTAATAAACTGAAGTAGGATCCCATGTACCATGCCCCCCCCCCCCCCCCCTCTCCATATACTGCACCAGACGCTGCAGTGGTCAGCCAGTACTCGAAGCTGAAATTTGTGGACTCTCCTCAGTCTCCACCCTTGCCGTCAAGTGTGGTGGAATGCAGGGGTGGACGAAGTGGGTATGCAGTGAACCAGCACTCTCAGCTCCGGTTCAACGTGAAGATCCCACCCAAGAGTGCACACATGGAGGCAAACTTCCCTCCTAGGCCTTCACCAGTTGTGATAGAGAAAGGCATTGCGGCAGTGCAGAATACACATACAAGTGTTTCATCAGTGAAGACCTCTGCCCATGGCATAAATGCATCTCCACAGGCTTCTCTGCAACCCAGAAGCAAATTGCTCGTGTCTGATGGACTGGCTCTGGCAAGTTGGCTTGCAAAACGAGACTTGGAGAGGAACAGGATAAGTGCCTTGGCAATGTTGCAGGCAGGGTCTCGGCACTCACTTGAGATGGAGGAGGAGGGGGAGGAGGAAGAAGAAAGAGGGGAAGATGGTGGTGGAATGGATCCCCTGGAGGATGGCCCATCTCAGCCCATGGGGAGAGGCCAATATGGGGGCATGCAGCCTTTTCCAGTTGACTTGAAGGTGGAAGGACGTCTTGCTAAGGGTATGAGCCGAAACGTGCATTTTGACACTAGCACTGGTGTACCGCTATCTTGCAACAGGTTCAAAAGAGAAAGGAAACAGCCGGTAGAAGGCAAGGGTGGACACCCAGCTTCCAGTTTGGTGCATGTGCAAAGAAACACATTTCCAAAGAGCGTACAACATAAGTCTTCCCAACCTCTCCACGTTGCCTTTAATGGAAGAGAGAACTCTATCACTGGCGGAGCTGAGGAGAGGGAGGATGGGTCTGTCTATGATGCCACAGGTATTGAGTGTCGGCGCCTTCACAAGCAACTGCTGGGCCAGTTTGCTGCTCTTGAGGGTGTTCTGAGGCGAAGTGTTGAGCGAGGTGGGGTGGAAGGGAGTGACTTGGAGGGAGGTGAGATGGAGGAGGAGGGGGCAGGGAGGAGAAGAGCAAGGGGAAAAGAGCAGCTAGCAAGAAGTAGTAGGACAGTGTACAACTTGAAGCAGCAGGTGTGTGTGTGTGTGTGCGAGCGCGCATGTGCATGTGTGCGTGCGTGTGTGTGTGTGTGTGTGTGTGCATGTGAATGCTTTGTACAACTGTGAATGTATTTTGTATGGCTGTGTGTTTAGCCTCTGAGAGTACGCAATCAGTTTCTCCAATTGTGATTTCTTCTGTTCCATTATAGCTGCAGGGACTAGTCAAGGAACTGGACAAATATCACACCATGTCTACAGCTGCAAAGAGGACAAGGAAGGTGGGATAGTGTTGGTGTGATGGTGATGTGAATGTCCACGCATACAATCACAGACACACACACCTCCATTCTCCTTCTCCTCTTAACAGGATATAGGGTAGGCTGAAGGCCTAAGATCCTGCCCTGTGTCACACTGCACACACACACACACACACACACACACACACGCACACACACGCACACACACACACACACACACGCACACACACACACACACACACACACACACACACACACACACACACACACACACACACTGTTCATATAATGTTCAGTAGCTGCTGCTATATACTTGACTCACTCACTTGACCTACCTATGTCTTCTTTATTCTAATCATATTGCATAAATTTCATTGTATCTAAATCTAGTTCCTTGTCATCTGACTTGATTAATCACTGCATGCTTCTTATTAGATTTCTTCTGTTTATGTACAATTCTCTCTCATTGTTGTCCTTGTCTCTCTTTGTTGTAATGTTTGTTGGGTGCCTAGAATAATAGCCAGTGGCTGAAGGCTTCCCCTGTCTAAATAGCTTACCAAACCAGAAACAAAATGTGTTATGAAGGCCTGACATGTGTACAAGTAACATACATACAGTATATACATGTGTCTCCCAGCCTTCTCCTCTCCTTCCCACTCACAGGCCCATCTGGTGCAACAGCTCTTAAGCCTCTTCCGTTCCACTGTGCGCTCCTTCAATGCTCTCATCCGAACTAGCACACAACTGGGGCCTGGAGAAGCGGCCACTGGCTACACAAAGCACCTCAGTCAGTGTCAAGAGGTGGGTGGTGCCCTCAAACAGCTAACCTGTGCCTCCCTGGAGCTGGGGGTTGGCAGCCAGCAGACCACAGATGAAGTGGTGAACAGGACTGAGGTACGTATGTACAGCTACTACATTAGCCCCTCCAATACCATTGTGTGTAGTCTAGTGTACATAACCAATGTACTTTTGGTGTAGCCTACAGTACTTGTTGTATTGTAGCGAGTATCTTGTGCAGTGTGTGTGTGTGTGGGTGGGTGGGTGGGTGGACAAGGAGTAAAGAAGAAGTGTGTGTGTGTACATGCAAATACATCAATGTGTTCTGATATCTGTGACTGCTGCGACTGTTACACATTCTCTAAGTGTGTTTCTTATCCCTGCTCTCTGGAAGGCCTTTACTGCCTTTGTGCAAGAGTTGATTCTACATCACCACCAGCACAAAGGACCTCCCAAGGGAAAGGATGAAGAGAGGAAACCTGCCCCATCTGGTCCACTGAAGGGAGGAGGGAGGAAGAGGCAGCCACCATCCACCAAAGCCAGAGGTGTCATCCTGCCATTACATCTGAGGGTAAGCCACATTCACTGTTGCCACACAGGGAAGGCTCAATACATGTTTTATACAGAAGGGTACATAGCCTATTTACATATCTCCCCTTGTAGAGGCGAATCGATGAGAGGGAGGAGAGAAGGAGGGCCACCCAGCCTGCTCCTCCCTCCTCCAACTGGTCAAAGGAAACATTCTCTTTCTGGTTGAAGAAGCACTTCCAGCAAGAGGACACTGAACGCCATGGCAATGCTGTCATAGAAACCCCTGACTTTGCTGCTGCTAGCCGTCATGTAGCAGTCTCCTCATCATCTGCTGTCAGTAAAACCGTCCTACCACGAAACAGGTATAGCTGCACGTGTGTGAGTGTTGTGAGCCATGCTTTGTCTGACATTTGAGATACTACATATGTAGTGTCCTTTTCATATGAGAGAGTTGTAGGGTTCAAAGGAGCATGTGCAATAATGGCATACAGTGAACTGTATGAATGTACTTAACTGGGAGTGAGGACCTGTGGTATAATATTGACATGGCTATCAGTATGGGCATCAGTGTAATCACTGCCATGTGTGCCCTTCAAGTGTTTGTGTGTAGTGCATGGGGCACTGGAATACTGTGTGTGTGTGTGTGTGTGTGTGTGTGTGTGTGTGTGTGTGTGTGTGTGTGTGTGTGTGTGTATTAATGACTGGATTTGGTCAATGTTGTATGAATGATTATGTATTGGCTGCATCTGCCATTCTATGTACGGTGTATACAGGACTCAACCAGATGCGAGCTTTGAGGCTTATCATCGACATGCAACAAAATTGAAACCAACAGAGGAGCTGGGAGGAGAGGATGTGGGTGGACCTTTGGAGCCACGGTCACCATCACCCCAACACCCCACACCATCACACACCTCACCAGTTGGAGGGAAGAGACCACCTGAGCAATATTGCAGGGAAAGGAGGCCAGGGGATGAAGGAAGGATAGGTGTTGGTGGAGCTGAGAGGGGGGAAGGTGAACAGAGGGGTGAGGGAAGACTGGAGGGAGCTCCCATCAGTTCCCCAGCATGGAAGTTGATGGCTAAGGAGCTGGCCAGGTGAGGTGCATGCTGTGTGTGTGTGTGTGTGTGTGTGTGTGTGTGTGTGTGTGTGTGTGTGTGTGTGTGTGTGTGTGTGTGTGTGTGTGTGTGTGTGTGTGTGTGTGTGTGTGTGTGTGTGTGTACAAGCTGCATATTGTATTGGTTGAAATACCAATATGCCACTAATTGCTATTGTTATTAGATGTAACTAAATGTTACATTTGGCTCTGTGCACTTTATACAGACAAATCTGGTTGGATCGTGAAGCAGTGTCTGACAGAGACTCCAAGTGCCCTGGGCAGTTGTCTGGTGGCAGTGGATTGAGTCAAGGGAGACAAGTGTCAACTGCTCCTTTGTTGGCTACTGTACCTGCACATGTGGGCGGAAGGAAGGAGGATTTAGGCTCTTTTGAGGGAGAGAAGGGAGTTGGTGCCTGTGGAGGTACAGGAGAGGACAGTGATGGGAGGGGGGAGGTTGGTAGTGAGGAGGTCGGCAGGAGGGCAAGTCTCCTGATGGACAGGCCTGCATTGGAGACCATGTTACTGAGATTGCAGGAGATTGAGGTATGTACAGTATGTAATGGCATGTACACACACACACACACACACACGCACACACACACACACACACACACACACACACACACACACACACACACACACACACACACACTGCTTAACATCATGTGTATGGCTTGTATTTCAAAGGAGGAAAGGTCTAGACTATGTCACAAGTGGTCCAACATCACTTACGAAGACCCTCTAGTGTCTGATGTAGTGGAGCCATTGTCTGCCTTTAGGCCACCAGATGCTGCTGCAGTGATGAAGGAACCACATGGCCACCACAACGACATTATCATTGTGCCCGTTGCTGTGGGCCAAGGGGACACAGTTGTGAGTCTTTCACCTGTCTCTAAAGTATGTCCAGCGACAGAAGACAACAGCGACAGTGAAACGGATACATCTGAAATACAACAATCACATGTCCCTCTGCAGCCCGGAAGGACTTATAGTGATCATGGACAATGGGGGAAGATGGTTGGTGTTTCAAGGGCCTTGAGGAGCAGCATTGAAGCGTACCAGAAGCAGTACCAGCAGTACCAACGGCTCACCTGCACTCAGGCAGAGGGGGACTTCGACCCATCGGTCTTGATTACAAGGTGTGTGTGTGTGCACAAGTTAATACATGTGTGATGTGTGCTGCACTCTTCAGTTGAACGAATTACAACAGATTAACTTCTACTGGTCTAGCCTGCCATCCCTACTTCCTCTGCCCATGGCACAATTGGGGGCAGGAAGTTGGAATTGCAGGCTAGACGAAACTCTTGCCTATAGATTGTTTGCACAGTCATCACAGTCACAGTAAATTTACAGCTACTTGGCTCGCTTGTTCACAAGACATTCATTTGTCATCCGACAATGTTGCAGAGACCCATTTCATTGTTATGCCAGTGAACAATACATCAAAGGCTACTTCAGCCATGTCAGATTACAATAGCATTTATTGCCAAACATACTGTATAGGTTTACAGTATCTACTGTTGTCTGTCCCCTGCTCCAAAGTTGCATTGTGCCCATGTATGTATGTACACATTTTCCATGCATATCAAGCTCCCATGCTCCTATTCCCCATGTGTATGTATCTGGTGTGTCTCGCACTGCTCTGCACAGGGTGAGTGAGGCCATCCTTGATGATATCTTGGAGGAGTTGAGTGCAGAGATGATGGCTGCCGGTGACAGGATGGCTGAGGAGCTGTTCTCCAAGGAGTTTGCCAGACCAGACACTCCTAATGATATGTCTTCTTCAACTCATTCATCAATGCCTTCAGTTGTCTGTACCACGGACTGAGTGAATATACATGTGTGTATTGTATAGATGCTGGACTGACCTGTGCATTTTCAGTTACGTAATTAAATTTGTGCTGTGGGCGTGTTATCGATATCATGTCATTGTTCATACATGATCCTCAGCCCATGGCCAGTTTTCTATTATAACATACCAGCTATACAATACATACATGCATGCAATAATTATATAGGTATGTATGTGTGATTTACATGCACTCTTCATTACATGCATACAATAGTGAACGTGCTTTGATTACATCAAGCTTATTTATAGTATACAACAAATCAAAATTAATATCATACACCAACACTGAATGGGCTGAATGGTGTACAATAAAAAGGTGCAGTGTACATTCCTGCATGTTACTTAGCTAAACAATGCACATACTGTACTCCATATAACCTACAATAATTGCAATATGACATCAGATGCATGTTCTGGTACAGTTAAAAACAGGACCACACTGATTATGACAATTAATGCTGTCTTGCATGCAGGGGAGGGGTGACCAGTCACACCTCCTCTTCATCAGAGTCAAGCAGTCTGTGCTGCTCTGCGCCTGGCACCTTGGGTGTCCCTGTGGGTGGGATGTAAGTGCCGCCACCTCCAGAGGGAAAGAAACTGCCCACAAATTTGTACTTGCGTGGTCTGTAAGAGCTCTTTATCCACCTAAACTTTCGCTGCAAGACAATAGACACGACAAGTCCCACCACAAATAGGACACAGAAAATGGTGAAGATGCTCAAAAAGATCCACTTTCGAGAATAGATTTCTTCTGGGTCTTCTTTGACGCGTGTCACATACACCACGCTCTGGTCTGGATGTGAGGGTTCTTCCTCATCATGACCCTCTGAAGGGTGCTCATCTGTGTGGACCTCTACCGGGTCATCATGTTTGCTACCCTGTTCTGTAGAGGGATTGTGTGACTCAGATACGTGTGGAGTGTGCAACAATTCTGTGGGATGATTGGTTGAGGGAGGTGTGTTCAATTCTCCTTCCGCCTGTGGACACAGTTTGTCTAGCACATTACTGACCACCTCTGCACTGTGCAACAGGCCTACAAGGAGTGTGCAGGGAGAGGGAACGTCGGCCATGACACATTTAGAATGTACAGCACAACGGGAGAAACACATGCACAGTTCACACGATCCCTGTTATGCACTCACTGTGGTTATAGCGGTCATTGAAGAAGGGTACTGCCACTACAGACAGTTCTTGGTCCCGGATCCATGTCTTAGCTGTTTCGCCTTCCACTTGTGCCATGCGCAACACGCAGCCCCACACAACAATGGCCAGTGGCTGCACAGTAGAGGTGGATATGATGTACATACGTAGACAGCAGTTAGAGAATGCATGCATGCTAACACCAGTGCACAGCGTTATCATCCTACCCACCTGCTCCTTGGTGAGGTGAGGGTAAGGAGTGATGATGTGACGCTGAAGGCAGCCCCTTGCGAGGTTCCTTAGTTCTGTGACTTGCTCGGACGGGGTACAAGGATGGTAAAGGAAGACCACTCCGCCAAGCTAGAAAGAGAGAAAAGACAGCGGAATGGTACATCACTGTGTAAAAATCACATTTCATGTTGGAATATGCCAATTCGTTCTGTGATTTGTAATTTGCGTGATGCTCAAAATTTCCAACCTAGATGGATGGCTCAGCCAAAAATTGCAAAATAACATCTTTATAAGTTTGCCGTATCAGATAACACTAACTATCGCTAGCAACCCCAGACAACAATAACCACGTCAAGATTGAAGGCTATCTGAAGAACAGCTCACCCCTAGTGCATGCACCCATCTCTCTGGTGGTAGGTATGAGTACTCTCCAAACTGCGGGGGAACACGGCGGTAGGTCCCTCCTAGTGGAGGCGTGGTGAGGTAGGTGATATCATCAGACATACACACTGCGTGTTCCTGAAGGTAGGGGACCAGGAGGGAGGGAAGGAGGGGGGGGGGGGGGGGGCAGACAACGTTAAAAGGGAGAGGGATGCACAGAGCTACATTTACATGTATGTACTGGTCAGTACTAGCTAATACCCTCAAATGGCGGATACGGCACTGACACACAAAAGACCTTTGTCCTACGAAAGCCTCACCATCAAGGTATGATTGGTGCACTCATTTCTGTTCGGCCCGTCAGTCTGTGTGTGTGTGTAGGGGGGGATGAAGACAAGAGTATGAAACAACATCAGCGCATACACTGTGAATTGTAAGCCAACGGACGACTCACTATACTCCAGTGCTCGCTTTCAGTGCACTCATAGCTCTCCTTGTCGCCCAAGTCCTTCTCCAAGCCAGTCTAGGAAATGAGAAACGGCGCATGCGCAACAGCCCCAGTTGAAGGCTTGCCAACGGAAGCTTTCACGCAATAAATCTTTATCTTTTTAACTCACTCGTCCATCATCACACAGGTCCACACCAAACGTTCCCACTACTACTAGAAAGGCTGAGACGAACAACAATACAAATCGTCTTCTCCAGCAGTGCTCCATGTTTCTGTTGATTGGGTACTAAATTTAGCACACAAGCATTACGTAATCACATTCCGCAAGGGGCATCCCCTTTCATATTACATTATAATTATAACCAGCTAGTATGCTTTCGAGCGCATGAACATGATCCCACCTTCTAGAGTATGACTATAATTATATGCATATAATGTGTAACAAGTACAGGTTGGCAATATGTTATCATAGATGTGTATGCTTAGTGGTCATGCACAAATTGTTTGGGAGGCACCTTTGTGTTCTGCTACAAATGTTAAATAAAAATAACTTTATGATAATTATAGCCAAAACGGAGCTAAGTCATTACTACACAAAACACACACATCTACATACATGAATACATACACACATTAATACATACGTACGTACATAGATACATACACATTCATACATGCATAACTACATACAAAAGAAACAGTTTATACACAAATAACCTGTGAGTACATCCGGCTGCACATGCAGTGTACATGTATAGAAACCGACGTGTAAGTGGAAGTGAGAATAGAGCTGAATCTGAGAAAATACTGGATTTATAAGATGAGGATTGAAAGTACAATACATTGCAAAGTACATTAATACAATTACCACCCATGTGTTGGGTGCCGACAACAACAGAGGTGATTCTGTACGAGAAGAAACATACACACAATCAGCACATAATTATATTCACACTATGTAGTCAGCGTTCTCCCCAGAATATAGTTTAAGAAGGGTGCACTTGACAGCTAGTTGTATGACAAGGGTGTAACCAGTAGACTGGAATATGAGGAGCCAGTGTGCGATGACTGCTGTGCAGTAAGTAACCCACATCACAGTGACAAGTAACAGCTTCACGCCCATTAGTGTTAGGTGTACACTCTCTCTAGGCTGCTTTTGAAAGGCACAGAACCATCTTTTAAGGCAACAAGCATGGCACAGTGTACAGTCACTGAAGGGTACCACTAGCCACGTGGCATAGGCCTGTGTGCATTACACACTGTGTCATGATTCTCTCCCTGCACTCTGCAACTGTGCTGTGCAAATAAAGCTGCTGCCCTCTCCCACACTCCACCATCCACTAGCCACTCCTCACACGACTAATAGTCCAGTGCACACTTCAACTATTCTCAGGGGAGAACACTGCCTCATATTCTTAAGATGCACAATACACATACAACACTACACAAGTTACACATATACTGACACAACTCACTGTTTATTGAAGTGACAGAGGTACATAGCAGTGAATATATCGTCACACAAGTTCAAGTAGATTCATTTGAAGAAAGCAATTCACTGGCCAATGTAGGGTTGTACCGGAGCTAGATGCCTTGGCTCTACTGCTTGAGGAGGTGTAATACTTCGACTGTAACGTCCACTGTCAAAACCATCCTCGGCTACCATTTGCTGGGGGTCATCCCAGAAGGATGGCTGGTCCTCTACTGCAGTGTCAGAGGCAGAAGCGGATGAACCCCATAACTCTTCTAAGATGCGTTTGGGATCACTGGTGTCAAATATTGAAGGCACGGGTTCGTCACGGCTGTACTTATTTGAACTAGGCCACTTTCTGCTGGAGAGAGCCTCAACTGAGGATTGTCGGTCGAGATCAGAAGAAGAGCGGTATCTCTTTGACCTTGGGCTCTCATCGTCTGATGAGGCAGACTGGTAGGAGGATGAGAGATCTAAAGATTTCTCCCTTATTCTTGGCGGGCTCCTAGAGTATCGACGCTTTCTGAGCCCTTCCTTTTTAGAAAGAGATTGGTGGGATGGCGGCGAGGCCCTGTGTCCATTGTCTCGTCTTGGACTCCGTGACCGGCTCCTGTGACGACCACTCCTTGACGGCCAACTGTCGTCACTGGAGCAATGACGGCGTGGTGAATAAGTCTTGGCGGGCGCTCTCTTCTCTGATCTCCTCTTGTATGGAGGAGTGTTCCTGCCAGATGACCTGCTATACTCCTTGCTGTTCTCACTTTTCCGTGTCCTACCATCCTGCCTACCACTGTCATTGTCACTGTGGGTTGTAGCATAACCATTTCCATTGTACTTCTCTTCGCTCTTCCTTGGTGAGTTGTTTGCCTTCTCTACCTTTGCGTTTGCTGGTCTGCCCTTGCCATCCACTGAGTGAAGCACACCTCCATACTTCCACTGCTGGGCTTTGATGTTGTCAGTGGCATTCTTTCGAGCCCCTTTGCCAGCTGACACAACGCCCTTTGCTTTATCCTCCTGAAATTGTTCCAGTTGCCTGTCAACAAGTCGGTCTACTTCTGCTGCCTTTTTCTTCTTCTTTTTCTTTTTCTTTGCACCTGGTGGGTCTTCAGCCTGGAGGAGCTTGAATTCTTTCTTGCACTCAGTATCCCTTTCCATCCAGTTAGGATGCAAGATAGAGCTCAATTGGGAGGGCGTCTTGGGTTTGGAAGGGAGAGACACGTCTTCGCCATCATCAGCTTTTGCTTCGGGCTTGGTAGCGGAAGAAGTTGCCTTGAGGTTGGAATCACCAAGCAAGCCATTCAGTGACAGAGAGGCTCCAGCTGTGTGTGTTTTTCTCTTGAACCCCCTCTGTGATGCAGCGCTGGATGAGGTGGTTATGTGAGTTGAGGAAGTGGTTGATGCACCCTGTTCCAAAGAGCTGCCTCTGTTCACTTCACTGGTGTCCTCCTTCAATGCAGTATGCTGAGGGATGGGAGTAGCAGGGGGGCCCATTTCCAGTGATGTACTGCGTGTTCGAGACTCGTGCCTACCTGACTTACTCACTGCAGTAACGGCTGATTCGTCTGTCACACTAGAACTACCCCGCACAGGTGAAGGGTCTACCCGTTCATCTCTTGCCCCACTACGCTTGCTGCACACCTCAGATGCTTCACTAGGGTCATGCACCTTGCCTTTCAGGCCCTTTTCTGAATCATGGGGAGAAGTGTGATTATGCAAGGATGGTTTTGTTGGTTGTGTGCTTCCAAGGTCAACATCATTGTACTCTTCTAAATCCTCATCGGAGATGGGAGAGAGGGACTCCTTTCGCTCATAGATGGGAGAGAGGGATTCCTTTCGTTCCTTGCAGGAGCCTGCCTTTGATTCCTCAATAATACGGAGGACTTCCATGTACACTGGCTGCTCAGTGTAGCTGGGGCTGTGGTCCTTCTCCATTTGTAGGGCAGTGAGAGAAGCTGACACAGCAGGAGGTGGTCCAACTGGAGGAGGGGGGCTGCTACTCCTGTTGTGGTTTACGCTAACCACTGGAGCAAGAGCAGGTTTCACAGGAGAATGTGGGATGCTCAACTTGTTGGAGTTGTCCAGCTGGGGAACAGGGGGTAGTGTCTCAGAAGGAGGGGGGCTGCTGACCCTACTGTTGTGGGTGCTGTCAGGCAGTGGAACAGGAACTGGTGTCACAAGAGGAGGGCTGCTGGCCCTGTTGTGTGTATTGTCAAACAGTGCAGCAAGGGCATTGGTAGGAGGCATCTCGGAAGTACATGGTGGGGAATTAATCACCGAACTGTCAGAAGGTGGTGACACTACATCAAACCGCAAGAACATTTGAGGCTCATCCTCCTCTTTCTGTGCTTTGTTGATATGGCTCATCTCAACATCATTCACTTCATCTTCTTCGGACCTCAATGGAGGCGTACTCATAGATGCTTTCTCTTGTTCCATACTTGTATGACAAACTGCTTCATCCTTTTCATGGAGGTTTTGTGCATGTGCAGCACTACCCACTGGGGAAGACGGCAGTAGTGTGGCAATGTCCTGCCTCAGCCTGTCCTCAAATTCACTCATGGATTTGAGGAATCGTCCCCCATCCTCCCCCACCGAAGACACTCCACAGTCCTTCATTCTATTCAAAAGGGCAAGTACTATCTGTTCCATACTGAGCTGCTCCAGCAGGGCATCCTGTGGTTGAGGAAGATCCTCTGCAAAGGACACCTGGCAATGCCCATCAGCAACTGATGGCATACACTGCACACCTGAGTCCACACAGTCATGCATATCCACTTGCACACCCACACTAGTCTTGTCATCACAAGGCACAGCTGAACCCAGAGACTGGGATTTGATTGGTTGTATCCTAGGTGACTGCTGGTGCACCTCTGAAGTCACCTCTTCTGAATCAGAACTTGTCTGTACTGGCTTCTTGCTGACTATTACCTGTGGACCCTCCTGCTTAGACAGAGTGCAAGCAGATTCACCACATGGTGCCAGAGGAGCTAGCTTCTCATCATGTCCACTGTCAGCCCTTGCTACTGACTGCTCTTCACTTGGTGCATACTCACATACCAGGGGTACGTCAGCCACTGTTGTCTTTCCCGCTCCCCCCATACTGTCGCACATGCTCTGCGGGTGGAACTCCACACAGCTTCCGTGATTCTGCTCACCTTCCTCATGGCCAAAATGGCTCTGATTTGTTCGGGGAGGGGGCTGATTGGGCTGTCTGTCTATCAGAGGAGGAGGATATTGTGGCATACTCCACATGTCTCGCTGTTGGAGGTGGGCTTCTTGCCATGGAGGATGCGGTAAGAAGGGCTGCATGGGCTGACCAAGAGGGATCTGTGGATCACACCAGGGGACATTGGAGAACAGAGGATGGGGCCTAGGACTGGTTGGGCGCATTGCAAAAGGAGGAGAACTGCAAAACGTTGGTGGAGGTTCCGGCGGGGGGTCTGATTTGGGCAGTGGAGGAGGTGGAAGTGGAGCAGGAGCGGGTTCCTCTGGTAAGGGAGGAGGGAGGGGTGGAGGGACAGGTGGAAGTGCTGGTGATAATCTACCTAGAGGCTTCTGTTGCTTAGGCTTCTTTTCAGAAGCACTTTCTTGGTTGGTAGGGCAATTCCTACTCCCACGATGTTGTTTTGCTACAATCCCGGGCTGGTCTGTGACTGCCCGAGTTGCACTTGGTGGAGACTTCACAGTGGCAGTCACTACCAAGTGAGGGCTAGTGCCAACTGGGGATGCAAATGAGCTGATGTTTTGACCTTCAGCCGTTGCAGTAGGTGAAAATGAACTTGGCCTCACAGAGTCATTTGATTTCCTGTTGCCTCTATTGCCAATACTGCCTGGCTTCAAGCTCAATGATCGAGGGTCTCTTCCTCCAATGGGGCTAGAAAGCTCTTGCAGTGAGGGTGTTCTCTTAATTTTAGAAATGCTTCTTGACTGTTCCTTGCCCAAAGTGGTGCCCTCCAAGCGTGGATGTTCCTCCTCATATTCCATATCAATGCCTTTCAGTGCTGAGAGAATCCTTGTGTCAGGACTTTCGTGTTGTGGAGTAGTGCTGCTGGGTGATTTGACTGTCAGTGGTTGGGTCACCTCTATCAAAGGCTGTTCAGGAGGAGGCAACTCTGATGCACCTTGCACATTCTGGTCATTCACAGCAGTTTCTGATTCCTCTATTCTGGACACACTACCCTCACCAGATGCTGCATCATTTATGACAGCTACATCCTCCACCTTCTGCTGCTGTTTCCGCTTCTTGTATTCTCTGATGCCAATTTTCTTCACAGCTTTAGGCAAGTCCTCCCCTTCTTCCATGGGTGAGGAGGGATTCACACCCATATTCAAATCTCTCTCAGGTTCTTCATGAATCAGCAACTCCTGCTCTGACATCTTCTTTGAATCAGACGCAGACTCTATTAGTTTTAGGAGATGAAGGATTGAAGCTACATTGGAAATCGCGGAGGTAAGATGTGCAGGAAGAGGCACTGCCCCTTTAGATGTGACAGAAGCACCATGTGTAGTGCTGACAGAGTTATGTCCCTCTTCCTTCTTGCTGTCTCCAGGGGAGGGAGAACTGGCAAAGGCCACAATTTCTTCCTGTATGATGAAGTCCCGTGGTGAGGTGGGCAACACAGGCTCCACTGTGACACTCGGGTGGTACACATCAGAGCAATAGCAAGCCGTGGTGTCATCAACATCGCTATCGTCATCAAACACATCCATTTGTTCCACAGTGTTACATTCCTGCATGCACACACACATACAAAAGTTACATATACATACATACATACATACGTACATTCATACATACACATATATATGCATGCACATGCATATGCACTCAATGTTGCCCAGATAACACTGCACTTCAATCACTGCATGGATGCCCTATACATATACATATATGTAATACAGTTTGCATTGCTGTAATGCATACCCATGCAGTTGGGATGCTACCAAAAGTGTCAACAATTGATTGATGTTCCATGTACACAAGGTATAGAAATGCATGCATGCACACATATAGTAAGTGTGATCATGATCATAGCTAGACATATGTTAATAATAGCAATCAGAGCATGCATGGAAGGTTCTACGTGACATATGATTGCATGTGTCTCCCTAATCTGCTTGTTGTTTGGTGCATGCAGGGTGTACAGTGCATAGAGGAAGACTTGGTACTAAGTAGGTGTGGTATTAAACAGTGCATTACCTCTTCACGTGCACGTACCTCTTCATCTATGGACTCTTGATTGAGTGAGTGCCCCTCCCCTTCTCCGGCACACTGCATGCCCCACCCCCCTCTGTGGAAGCCAGTGTGAGAGCTGGCCTGGTCAGAGGATTCCCCAATGGTCTTATGTTCAACATCTCTGAGAGGAAGGCTCACAATCAGCTCCAGTGTGTGCTGATCACTTCCACAAAGCTCCTTCCCATCCTCCTCCATTGAGCACTTGTACTTTACAAGCAAACTTGAGTCCGATTCCTTTGATTCTTTACAATGAACACCATCCTCGTTCTTCCTGGTAATGCTCTGTTCAACAGTTTCGTGACTCGCTCCTCTCCATGAGTGTGTGAGTGGTGGTGTGTGTGCAGTTGTAGTGATGCTGTGAGATGTATGATCAATAGAAGGAACAGCACATTCGTTGCATTTCTTGTGCCTCCTTTGTTGCTTGGTCAGTCTACACTTTCTCCTTCCCAGTCCAACTTCCATCACATCTGAGCATCCCATACCAGGCAGGGCGTGTAACTCATCCTCTGAAGACATTGCATCTAACAACAACACATCATTCTCGTCTATAGGTAAGTAAAAGTGCCTGTTGTTGGAAGATTTCTTGCTTGACAGAATGTCCGGCTGTTCACAGCCATCATCCTCGTCAATGCACAATGCAGAATTCACATGGTCACCATCCATTTGATGCACAAGTATTCCACAGAGAGTTGTCAGAGGACAGAGATCTGCACAGAATGTACGTGCACATCAGGTACCATACATGCACACGCAGCCATGGACACATGCAATACAGTGCATACACAAGACCTTTCACAAGTTTCAAACAGCATCCTTTACAGCATAATATACTTGCCATGTTGAATACTGCTTACCGCTATAGAAACAGCCAATCAGATCGAAGATCACATGGATGACTAAAGGGTATTTCTCGGAACTCGAAGTAAGTCCATAATGATGGGTAAGTGAGCATGTTGGTAAAAAGAACACTTTTCCACACACTCCTATTGAACCCAGACCAGCCTATACATGTCCATGGAATGAAGCAAAGAATATACAGCATGAAAGTGCCATTAAGTGTACAAGTCATGAACGCTAACTGTACATATAAGAAGATTGCATACACGCCCCCACATACCAGCTTCCTTTTACGAAGATAGGAGGCAACAGATTTCCTTCGCCGACTGCCAGCAAATGCTACCTCTTTAAGCTGGCAGTAGTAGAGTTGGTTACAACTAGAGTTGGAATCTGTGGGATGGAGATTCATGGAGTGGAGTGCATGCACACATGCACATACATACATGTGAAGGCCTTCGTCATACTCATTCACCTTGTATCAGAGCTCTGCTATTCTCACTTGCCCAGTTTGGTAAGAAAAATGTCCTCTGAAACCTTTCCAATGACAACTTCTTATCCATTTTCAGCTCCTTTCCTCTGCAAGAAAAACAACAGAACTGATGTAGTCCATACATCTATAATGTGCATTCCTATATACAGCATTATACCTGTACATCAGTTTGTTCTACAAATTGCGTACACATGCATTCATGCATGCATGTACAGATGGGCCCATCTATACATGTCAGTCAGGACACCCGTTCATGCATGCTGCGCCAATCAAGCAATCCCTTGTAAACGTGCATGTGTGCTAAGTATGAAGGTAATGGTACAGATATACATTCACATGCATACATAAAACATATTCACCGCATGTGTAAGGTTGCCTCATTTCCATTTTCATTTACTTAGTAGAAAACGTATAAAGGGCATGCAGTTACACCTGTGCATGCATAGCTAAAATACAGCAGTGTCTAAAATTAGCACCCGTAATGTTTGAAGATGAAAGTGTGTGGGTATTGAAACAAACATGCTCCCATATTTCACACATTGTGGAAATTTGTACTGTCACACATTCCTAAGCACGGGCATCACTACTGGCAAGGTACACAGGAATGCTAGTTGTGTGCACTATTACAGATGTAAGCAAATGTTCCTATTGATTGTTAAAGACTTAGAATGTGATAAGCCTGACAGCAAGCCACACTTTACAGATGAAAAAGTGAGATGTTGTGGTCTGTTAGCCAATTAAATCAGTGCATCCGACAGGATTCATGCATGGACTTGCAACCATGAATCTAGATTGACTCAAAAACAGATTAACCACTAGATCATGCCCAGGACAGTACACTCATAACACCATGCCCCAACCCAAGCTTCTCCTATACAGCCATCCAGACAGAATTATAGTTACACATATTGCCATGCAGACATGCATAGAAAGTATAATTCATTGTAACCTTCCCTCCACAGTTTGCAGTCAACCTTAGTTAGCTACCTACTATCACAAAAGCCTACCCAACTACTGCCTCTGACTACACAGCTATTCATCCCTTGTCCTACCATTCACAGTGCACTATTGAAGCAGTGCCTACATGTAGCGCTGCTTTACCCGTCTATCTTACACTAATTCACAGCCACATTTTCCCTCTATCCCCTAGGCATGTGCCAGCAGATCACTCTGAAATGCTGGTTATAGGTATCTGCGTGCCTACAACTATTGGCTACAGATAGCTACTCCGTGCACGTCTAGCTATATCCACGATGGTCGCTTTATTCCAGCGTCCTTTTACGTGGATCCTGGGGAGATTTATATAATGACTCGACAGCCACGGTCGAGAAGATTCCCCCATTTGTAGTTGGGATCCTCCTCCTCTGACTGAGCGACTTACAGGGGAACTGGGAAGTCCATAGTCTTTTCTGAGGTGTACCATAACAGTTCCACTTGGGTCAGGCATTCTGACTTGCTACAGAGGTTTCCACTCCACACACGCCGGCATTCCCCTGCGGGCAACAGAGAAGCACGTTAGACCACCATTGTCACCGGTGTTGACGCCCGAACAGAATAGCTAGCTACAATCAGACGCATTTCTGACAAGTAGTCCTGTAGATTTTGGCTGCGGTATACAGTGCTTTTAAGCATACCCTCTGCTAAGGATCTTTCTTGGGTCATCTTGGACCGGGAGAAAGGTGTTTCGTTCCACTTCACAGTTTTAAGCCTTCAGTCTGGCGACATACTTCTGTGTCCACCATCACACACGGTGAATTTAGTTCTACTGAGGAGTGCGATGTGATGAGGTCAGTAGAGAACCACCAATGAGATCGTGCCACGATGTCACGTGGTTGAGTTGTTTGCGAATAATAATTTATACACATACATGTACTCTTGCATCAGCATACGTAGCTTACTCACCTGAGCCAGCTTGCACGTCCAATGAAGCAGAAAGTGCGCATGAAAGGATCGACCATAATTATATAGAACCATTATGTTTGGGACCAGTCTACGGTGCATGTATTTAAATAAGCTTATCAAACATGTGTACAAATAGGTGCATAAATTAATGTGCTACTTGCTCCTAAATGGTATTTAGAGACCCTAAATTGATGCAGTCAAGAAGAGAGACACAAAAGACAGGGCACTTAAGAGCTAGCTCCAGACATCCTGTAGGTATTTCCCTCTACTCTGCATCTTCTTGATGTAGGCGTTGGCAGCATCATCATCCATCCCTCCCTTCTCCTTCACTAGCTCAAGCAGAATGCTGTGCACATCTCGAGCCATGTTTCTTGCATCCCTTCAACACACAAACATATAAAGCCATCACAGCCTACATAACAATTTCTAATTCCTCAATTGTGTAACACACAAATGGATAATGCTCTCTGAAGATGTATTTGTTGCGATGACTCACTTACCCACAGACATATAAGTAGCCTCCTTCGTTGTGAATAAGCTGCCAAATCTTGTCCTCAGTGTCTTTCATCTTGTGAGTAACATAAACCTTTTGAGGCTGCAGAATCATGTAGTGAGGAATGTGGACGGATGCCTGTAATACCGCCACTATTATAGCATACGGGCTGTCTGACACAATCTTCAGTCTCTACAGGTAGTAGCTCATTGTACAGTGCACCTTGCACCGTGATAGTGTATAATGAAAGGTCACATACACTATCTTCCCCACTGAAGTACCCCAACCTACCAACCTCCAGAAGGCTCAAAACTGACAGGCTAAACAGAATCACCATAACTACAGACTATGCTCGGGTATACACTATATCAAGTTTCAAGGCATTTGTACAAAGTACAAAGTCAAGTAACACACACACCTGATCCCTTGAGAAGGCCACCAGCAGGTCAGAGATGGTCCCTTCCTTGTTGAATGCCTCCAGCTCATCCTGGTAAATGTAATCCTCACTTTTGTGGCGACAGCCAAAATAGAGGACAGTGTTACCGAGGGCTTTGTTCTCTCGCTTTCCCACACTTCGTTCCTGAATGAATCCCCTGAATGGTGCCAGGCCTGGAGGAGTAGGAACCACTACATGGTTCATTTCACCAGTCAGGTGACAAATACCTAAGCAGCCAAAGGCTAGGCCCACTCAAATTTTGAATATAAATTGCATGCAAGTTTCTAGTTTTCAGGGTAGGGTGCTAATTCGAAATGTGGCAAGGCACCATTTCTTGTTACTGTATGTGTCATGGTATTTTGTATTATTATAGTGCTAGGGTTATGTGTTGCATTTATATTAAACTGCCAAGCTGGTATCCTGTATACATGAAGAACTGACTCCAGTATGTCAAGTAGAGTGAATTGAAATTCATTTGCCCAAATGCATACCAAATAGTGCTGTCATACAAAAGTGAAACTCAAATTCTAGAATTAGGAGAAGCAGCACATATTCATTGCTGTCCTATATGTAGCATTCCCTTGAAGAGTAATCCCAGGATGAAGAGCGTCCAGCAGACACATGCTAGTACTACTAAGTGCAAACAGCAGCACTTAACATGTACCCGCTGTGTAAATACAGTGCCTCTGCAGTTACTTTTTGTCCTACACACCATCATTCATGTGATCACATATGCCTTAAGTATACACACACGGGCACGCACACACACACTTCTTCTGTTCTCCTTGTTCAATGGGGGACGTAGGGCAGGTCCCAGGCCTACGCCTGGGACCTGTCTTCGTAGCCAACTTCCTTTCCTTTCACAGGTGAGGGGGCTAGTCTCACGCTGGACTACCCTGGGCTGGGGGCTGCAGGGTGCCTAGCCGGTGATGGCCGTGTTGGTCACCCATCCATCAGCCAAGCCGACAGGCCCAGGCGGTGTGGTGAACAGTTTGTGCCACCGGCAGGGTCGAAGAACACATGGTTCGCGCTGAAGCTTCAGTCACTGCTGCTGTGAAGTGGTACTCTCCATGCACTGACAAAGAACCGCGACGTTCACACTTCCAGTTTCTTAGTCATCAAGACCTTCTTCCAGCAGAGTAAAACATACCACATCTGCACGAACAGGCTGTTACTGTGGTCTCCTTCAGTGACTGCGACTGTGGTCTCCTTTGCCGCCATCTTGATGACATCACACACATGTCACACACACACACACACACACACACACACACACACACACACACACGCACATGCACACACACACACACACACACACACACACACCATGCACACACACCATGCACATACATACACACACTGCCAGTGTGAATAACACAGGTTGTCTCTCTCCCTCCTCCCTCCTCTTCCATAACCAATACGCATGCCCACCTGTGCCTGGTCCAACCATAATGATTGGACAGATTGGTCTGAAGGGCAGCCTGAGGGTGGACTTGCGCACAAAGATGGGAACACGAGGAGGCTCTTCACCTGAGGTACAGCCAAAGGGGACAAGTGTCACTGTGTTAATTAGTGAGACAGTCACGGTGCTTGATGTTAAAGCACAAATTTCACACAAGGGCATGCTCTAATAATGAAAAACCAGGATACATGTCAAAAATGAATGGGTTCTGCCGGTAGCAGATGTGTGAGGTGGTAACAATTAATAACACATATCTTATTTCAATGATTTTGCCCATGCAGCTGTTGGATCAGGGTACATGCACTGGTGGGTTGTGTGTGTGTGTGTGTAGTGACCTTCTTGAGGCATCATCTTCTTCAGCCAGCTGGTGGCCACTCCTTGGGCAGTCCTCCCCGTCCTGGTTGCATACTCCACAAGCACAGCAGTAATGTGGATGGAAGTGGGGTGCATCTGTTGGAGGGAGAGAGAGGTAAGCTGTAAAGTAAGTCTGAGAGGTTTCTACTCACACATGCAAGACGAACAGTGTTACTTCAGCTTATCACAAGATAAAGCTTCATTCGCAAGTCAAAGTACACCAATACGGTTCATGCAGAAAAAACACAAAATGACATTCAACGCCAATACACCTGTTGTCCAATCAACATGCAGGTTGGGTCACTACACAAATTACAAAAGTACATTATAGCTGACCTAAAAGCAAACTACCTAACCACAAATAACATTGTTTGCATAACCACACCACCAAATCTACCATGCCCATATAAGGGCAAGAAGTGAAGCTAAAGATATTCATAGGCAATCATGAATAACTGTACTGTAAGAAGTTTTCAGTTCCATTTTTGAAATGCAATGCATAAATTATGAGACAAGAGGTGACAATACCTTTGTAGGCAGCTGTGATCAAGGAGAAAGAGAAAGCTGACACGCCAAGGCAGACAATGGTTCAGGTCTGCTGGCGACATACACAACACTGTGAGCAAAGTCTTGTATTGTAACCCTTGCAACACAAAAAGAGGAACGGTTTCTTTGTGAAGGATAAGAACACATTCTGAAATGTCTGAAATTCGTTACCTAGTTCGGCCAGTGTAGTGTCCTGATTGACTCAGTGTGCAAGAGCCAAGCCACACTGAAGCTCTTCACACAGCGGAGCAATGTTTGCCATTGAACAAGCATAGATATGAGTGAGCGAAAAGTACTTACTTGGGCATACTCTAAACACATACGTGGCTACTATGTCAAATAACCCTACCAGGATCCTCCCATTCCTTTTATCCAACATCTCCTCCCACTCATTTCATCTGGCAGCCCCTCCACCTCACCATCCAACAGTCCTCTAATTTCCTGCATCTTACAGCCTCTAATACTCTCTTCACTCAGCAGCCCACCCACTCCCTTCACCTGGCAAATCCTCACATCCCCTCATCCAACAGCCCCTTCTACTCACTTCAGCCCCTCCCTCCCCCTCACCTTTGGCGATGATGAGATGGAGTAGTACCTGCACTGCAATCGTGGTAGGAGCTCCAACAGTAGGTCCAGAGGAGGTTTCACAGATGGGAGGTCTTCCAGCACAGCCACCAGGTCACGGTGGTCTTTGACTATCCACTCACTGTACAGTTTCTGCAGAGGAAGATGGGTTGGAACTTGGAAGTTGAGCTACAGGCAGCAGTGCAAGAAGGCACTTGGCCAGAAAAGTGTGTGTGTGTGTGTGCGTGTGTGATGCAGATACGAGCTGATACATGAACACGCAGGCACCTTTCCTTCCTCTGTGGGTGCTGTAAGATTCATCAGGAAGTCTTTGTCTTTGCTGTCTTGGGCATACTCTGCCATCTCTCGGAGGACATGTGTCCGAAGGGGAGAGGCAATATCAACATAATACATAAGGGCAGTGCGGTAGGTAGTGGGACAGGGAAAAGGATTCTTCTTGGAGGCCAATTCTGTAGGTGAAAGAGGGAATGTCCAAGAGAGTCTTGTAGCATCCTTACATTCTTAGGTGCACACATTGTTGCAAGGGCTGTTGCAGTGTGCATGTCCACACATACCATCCTTGTTCACCAGCGAGAAAACGGTCTCCATATCCACACTGAGCAGATTGGCAATCTTCTCCACCAGCTGGGGATTGTTCTCAGGCAGTAGTGCCACGTGGTCTCCCGCAGTATACTTCAGGCTAGAGCCTGTAATGTCAAGTTCAATGTGCATGCAGGAGCGCTCGCCACCTTTGTGAAGCTCACGGTTGACACGCAGCGGGGCGAGGAATGGGTTCTTCTGCTTGAATGGCCTTGGAAGACAAGAGACAAGTTAGTGAATGCTGAAACACATGAAATTGTAAAGACAAGTCAGTTTGTGATGAGCTAGATTGACTTAGATTGACTATGGACATATACTAAGCTTACTGGCCATGCCCCACTGTCAACATGCACCATGGGCCTGAGTGATGTCTGGTGGTAATCCAACTAGCATATGGGGATGTAGAATGTACATATTCTGCCACACTCACGGTTTTTGGTCCTGATACGATCCAAGCTTATACGGTTCACCGGAGAAGACTTGGCTTGCCGTCATGTCTGTGTGCACCACCAAATCATAGTCCCTCCCGATGCTCCCCTCTGTGGCATCCAAGCCAAAGTAGGCACACACAGCTGGCCACAGCCTCTCCTTCCATGTAACAAAGTCTTCCTCAATGCTGCATTCAAGGCAGGTATTCCTAGTCAATGGTATTTCTACAGAGAACGTTTCATGTAGCCTAAAGGAGCTCACTTCGAGTCATCATCTCCTTCACCCTTCTCAAAGACTCTATCAGCTCCTTGCTTTGCCATTGCCTTGTCCACAAATCGACCCATTTCGTTGTAGTGTTCGTATGTCTTGTTACCTAGACCGAAAACCTGTGCATAAGTTCAGGAAAAAAAAGGGAGAAAAGTAATGACCCTGACGTGATTCGAACACGCAACCTTCTGATCTGGAGTCAGACGCGCTACCGTTGCGCCACAGAGTCAACACGCTCTAAAGCCCACAATAGCAAGCTTTAATACCAACATCACCACTCACTGTATATCGCACACCAGACAAATCGTGATCGCCGGCCTTCAACCACTCGTATAGCTCCAGAGCATTGTCCGTAGGATCTCCTTCGCCGTATGTAGCCATGCAAAAGATGACGAGGGATCCCTCAATTTCCTTCAACTTGATAAGGTCCTCCTACAGAGAGAGCACAGCAGCAGTACCCCACAGCACACACACACACACACACACACACACACCACTAAACTACAGTACAGCCAATTAGCAACAGATCATGTGCAAGCCAGTGCAACTCCACAAGAATTTCATTTCAAGAATTATTAATTAACTAACAGGCACACAAGAACACTGCCTGGTACAAGGATAAGAAATACTTACACACAACATGCCTGTCAGCGTGTGGAAGTAAACCGGCTAGCATCTTAAGCAAAAACACTTGCATAGAAGTCCAAGCTAACCGTGTTAAGCTATAACCCATAACACATCAAGTCAGCGGCTAACAGTTACCATCCTCACCCCCCCACACCCCACCCCGCCCCACCCCACCCCAGTGCAATTGTCATGACTTGTGCACACAAAAGCAAAAATTGGAATCATCCCTGCGCACCCAGTCTGTGCACTCCTCAGGGTCAAATGCCAGTGCAGGCATGCCATGCCTTCGAGCGTCCTTGGCCAAACGGTTAGCAAACTCTTCAGCAGTCCCAGTCTGAGAGCCGTAAAACACAACTACCTTCTTCCCCTGCACACACAACACAGCAACAGAAGCAGATCTCACAAAAGCATCCACTGACAATAGAAAATATGAGAATACACACACAAGGAGGATATAAGCAATGCTGATAGACATCACAATCACTGATGGATGATTCCTGTACCCGTTCACAGCAGAAGGTCACCACAAGAATATCGATACAATGACATAGAAATAATGACTCACTGTTGCTTTCATTCTCTCCAGGAAGCTAGCTTGGCTTGACGCCATGACTGGTGCCACTGATTGACCAAGGCTACAGGGAGAGTGACACACATAGAACAGCCACTCACCACTGCACGGGATGGTCCTCAATTGTCCTGACACAACATAACTAGTTTCCAGGCAGCAGCCCACCCCGTTACAGAGAGATTTGGGTCACATTAGGCCAACACATGTAGGGATAGGGCTGGTCTTAAATACAAAATAATAGGCGCCTATAGTCTATAGAAGTTGTCCATTCTCCCTTTAATACATGATCTCATGTGGTTCAATGCACGACCATCCAGGGAGCTGTAAGTTAATACATGATACATTTAAGGGACTACAAAACTCACCAAGCATATAGTATAGTCTATTACTAGGGGAGACCTGAAGCTTATTAAATGTATCTTATGTGGCTCCAGGGTCAGCCAATACACTTAACCAGAGGGGACGGGAGGGAGGGGCATAAAGACTTCATGGAACATTAATAAGACACATCTTGTTGGTGTTCCTTACTCGATACTGAGAAGCCTCATCTGCTGGGGTGTCTGCTGCACCCTCTTCTTCAGCCGAGAGTACACCAAGAGGACGACCACACTCACCAAGGCGAGGACCAGGACTACGTCCAGGAGGCTCACGGGCAATCCCTCGCCACTCTCTTCAGATTTCTCGTCTGCCATCCCTGTTCTATTTCAGAGACGTGACTTTTGACCTTCGTATCGTTATGGTCTTGCAAACACCTGTAGTTAAATACCCTCGCGAAATGGTACACGTGTGCAAGGCTTGTTACACACATTATAATTATACATGTTACTATTGCTATACTTCTGTATTGAAAGTAGTTTCCGGCCTGCGAGCGTCCGATCATGATCAGCTCGACGTTGATGCAAGCTATCAGAAAGAATGACGCAATCATGTATGATGCAACACTTGACTACGCAACCCTCTTCCCCACAACTAAAACTGTTTAAAACTGTTTGGTTCACTGGTAAATGGCGGTCTCCAAGGCATCAGTAATGACGTCCGCTGCAGCCCTCACATGCAGGGCGGCCAGCGAGACTTGCAGCCGGACTTGGTTCCAGTCCTGCTCAAACACAGCGTCTGAGATGCCAGGAAAGGCTGAGCTGGCATAGCTGTTGTAAATGCTTGGGGCATACACTACATGTCTTTATGGGGGAGAGAAGGATAGGTGATCACTCCCTCCATCCCTCCACATGCAGCGTGTCACTGGTGTGTACATGTCACTGTGTGTGTATGTGTCGCTGTGTGTGTATACAGGTCACTGTATGTGTATGTGTCACTGTGTGTGTGTACAAGTCACTGCATGTATGCCGCGTGTGTATGTGTCACTGTGTGTACATGTGCGACACTGTGTGCATGGTACACGTTGTGTGTGTGTGTGTGTGTGTGTGTGAGTGTGTGGTGTGTGTGGTGTGTGTGGTGTGTGTGTGTGTGTGTGTGTGTGTGTGTGTGTGTGTGTGTGTGTGTGTGTGTGTGTGTGTGTGTGTGTGTGTGTGTGTGTACCTGTCAAAGCGCATGTTTGTGGATGTGTTACTGCTGTCTACACATGTGTATGCATGCTCACTTGAAGAAGGGTCTGCCAGGGAGTCCCTCAGGAACAAGGAAGGACCTCTCAATTCCAATCATTTTGGTATTGAGCACTCGCCACTTCTTTAGACTACAGGAATTGGTTGAAGGAAGGAATGAGGGTGTACTGGTGAGTGAGCGTTTGAGGTGTGTATGTGAGGATGCAGGTGTGTGAGATGAAACTGATGTACTGTGCATCCTGAGGGAGGCTGAGTTGGTGGAGTGCATTTGCAAGGATGTGATGTGCAGGTGTGTGTGTGCTCATGTGAGACAAATGCCCACTTTGTGGTGGCATTGAAAGACTTCTCATTTACGTAGTCCGTAGCTTTCTGTAGCAAAACGGCCGCCTTCTGAAAGTCACCAACACTTTCAAAGAGAAAGTCTGCAGGGCCACATGCAATACAGAATAGCGCAGTCAGAGCACCACTTGAACACACAATTCAAGTTCACACCTCCAAACATTGGATGAACACCCAGATCAGCAGTGCTTCACACATACATACATAGGTAGGTGAGTTGCTCAAACACAGAAACATGCTCCTCTGGTGGCCCCATTGAGCAGCACCAAAGCATAAAGGTATTTTGATAGTACAGGGCCTTTTCGTTTCACCAGCCCAAGCCAACTCACCCAGGGAAATGTTGTGTTGCTTCAAGTCCGTAAAGATGGACGCGTTGAGTGCTGTTGACAGTTCAGCTAGCTTGACTCCATACTCGACGGCTCCAAAGGGGATGATGGGTGTGGTGGAGAGGTGGAGAGCTGTCTTAAGCCAGACCTCCCCCAGTGCCAGACTGTGGGTGAAGTTGATGTCTACAAGGTTATTTATCCAGTAGAAAGTGTCATGGATGGAGTGGTACACGGGGTAGGAGGCATATTTATACTTCTTGTGCTGATGAAAGGAAGGGAAGTGGAGGGGAGAGAAGAGGAAGGGGTGAAGGAGGTAGAGAGGGAGAGTGGAAGGGAGGCAGTGAGAGGAGGAACCAAGGAGTGCTTCACAAGTGAGTTTGCTGTCAACTTACATCAAAACTGTAGCTGAGGTCACTTGCTGCAATTCCAAGGTTTTGCATAAAGGCAACAAAGTCACTACCCGAACCCAGGCCAGCCACCCTGCAGGGTCGTGTATGGTGCAGTACACACTCACATTCACCCCTCATCCTCACCCTGCACTCAGTCACACCTTCAAGTACAATCAGTCACACCCTCACCCTCTCCCACACTCAATCACACCCTCACCCTCACCTTACGCTCAGTCACATCCTCACTGTAGACTCAGTCACACCCTCACCCTCACCCACACTCACACTGGCTTATCATCCGGTCCAGGGACATACTTTAGCCATTCATCATACATGCTCATGGAGGCATTGTTGGGACTCTTCACCTGAGACAGTAGTTCAGCGTCTCCTTCAACAACTACGCACATAGCTACCCCATTCACAAGCCTAAACCCACTCCACTGCTGACACATATAGTCTAGCACCAAGCTAAGCCAGGCTAAGCACTGGGCATACGTATCTCCCGTGTGTGTGTGCTGTGGGACACGTTCACAGAACTGCTTGTGCATGATGCAAACTCACTGCCTTGGCTGCAGCATACAACACAGGGATCATCAAAGGTGAGGCACGTCCACTGAGGTAGTCTATACCTGTGGGTGAGTTGTTGAGTCAGGGTGGATACAGATCAATGCTAATACAAACACATTCCACACGCACATGATTACACAGCCACTCGTGTACATATGTACACAAGCACACATACATGTACGTGCACGCATGCACACATGCACACACGCACGCACACACACACACACTAACCACTGATTGCTATATCTACATTGAGATAAGCCACACCGGTTAGTGAAAGTCGCTTGGCTCGGTCCTACACACAACCACAAGCAGTAATGAGAGTACGAGAGTGAGCCGAGGCAAGATTGAAGCATGAGATGGGAATGAGGAGAGGTGCAGATGGAATAAGGAATGATCACGTTACAGCCACACTGCCTCACTTCAGCAAACTCCACTGAGCCAATCAGAGCATACTCTTCAGAGTCCCAACTGCAGAGAATCATAGTGCGGCCTGGACGCCAACCTGGGACAGAAGACAGTCAACAGCTTAGCTGACATGTACATTTAGAGAGCAACGAACACAGCCAATACTTGTCCTTACCAAGCTGTCGCAGGCTGCCAATGGCCTGACCCATCTCCAGCATCACAGCTGTGCCACTGTTGGGGTCTGCCCCTCCGAAAACCCAGGCGTCTCTATGGTTACCCAGAAGGATGGGGTGGTCTTTGTCAGGGAGGAGGGAAGAGAAACCAACACATTATACAAGAAGCACCAGATGACAACAATATCACACACGGAACATACAGAGTAGTGCTGCTTTAAGCTAGGTCACAACGGTCCTGTACGTGAGCCATGCAGTGGGTATACACATGTACTGTATGTACCTGGTTCCTGGCTCCCGTAGACTGTCCCTATCACGTCCACAATGGTCCGGTTCGCCAAGTAATTGTTCACCTCAATGTAAGCAGAACTGTGGAGTGTGGCAGAGCAAACAGTGAATGATATGGAGTGATGGTGTGGAGGGTGAGGGAGGGTGAGGGATGGTGGGGAGGGTGAGGGAGGGTGAGGGAGGGTGGAGAGGGTGGAGAGGTGGGGAGGTGAGGGATGGTGGGGAGGGCGAGGGAAGGTGAGGGAGGGTGGAGAGGGTGGAGAGGTGAGGAGGTGGGAAGGGTGGGGAGGGTGAGGGAGGGTGAGGGAGGGTGGAGAGGTGAGGAGGTGGGAAGGGTGGGGAGGGTGAGGGAGGGTGGAGAGGGTGGAGAGGTGAGGAGGTGGGAAGGGTGAGGGAGGGTGAGGGAGGGTGGGGAGGGTGGAGAGGTGAGGAGGTGGGGAGGTGAGGGATGGTGGGGAGGTGGGGAGGTGAGGGATGGTGGGGAGGTGGGAAGGTGAGGGATGGTGGGGAGAGTGAGGGAGAGTGGGGAGGGTGGGGAGGGTGGAGAGGTGGGGGGGGTGAGGAAGGGTCGGTAGGATGAGAGGGTGAAGGAGGGGGCTGGAATATGCACTCGGCCACTCACAAATTCTTAAACTGGTCAATGAACCCTGGTCCAATGTAGTAAGTGAAGTTGAGTTCACCCTGCCAGTCTGGGGGAGCCTTGTGGGTCTGGTCAAGGATTCTGAGGGTAAGGAGGAGAGAAGTGGGGGGGGGGAGAAGGGGTGGAGATGGAGATGTGGTCCTTGAGCTCACGCAGGTGGAGAAGAAATAACAGATGCAGTGAAGCACTGACTGTACCTCAGAAAGTGGTAGGCATCACCATATGAGAGCGGTGTGACTGGAATATGGGGGTAGACATTTTTAGCAAGAGCTTCCTCATACGTCCTACGGTATACTTTGGCTGTAGGCAACACGAGGAGGAGTGATGGTTGGGTAACCAGTACAAGATGTAGGTGACCTTAGCGTCAGTCAGCTGCATCCAGCCCTACGCGCGCGCATGCACGCACCCACACACACACACACACACACACACACACACACACACACCCACACACACCCCACACACACCCCACACACACCCCACCCCCCCCCCACACACACACACACACGCATGCACACGCACACACACACACACACTAAAGAACTTAATCAGTCGAGTTCTCACGCAAAGAAGGTCTGAGTGGTGTAAGGCTGTCCCCTTCTTCAATCTGGAGGCTCCCCCTCTGGAGCCCCGTTGAGGGCAAGCTCAACCCCTTAGGATAGGGAAGTGGACCACCTTTGTAGGCATAGTCAGCAGGATCAGAGTAGATTACTAGTGCCTTGCAACCATGCTCCTGCGCCAACATGGCCTGATGGATGAACAGACAGACAGACAGACAGACAGACAGACAGATGTACAGCCGCAAATGTTACAGTTTATTGTGACGCTGGACTAATACTGTATGCATACAATTTTTTGTGGTACATATATTTCCCTGATATCCCTTGTCTGGGGATTTTTGTGATTCATTTTTGCAAAGCCCATTGCATCCCCTTAATGTCTACCAGGAGTAGAGGATTTTGCGACTTTTGCGAATGTCTGGTAACTTGTGAAATTCGCAAATGAAATCCCATGAAATTTGCACGCATGCAATATCTCCTATACTCTACTTAGTGTAAGGTACAGTAGCATATACTATAACATTATATATGTTTAATGTCTGCCATCTCCCGTTTGTTTCCCCTAGTGATAATAGTTCCTATTATCCTGCCTATGCCTGCCCCTCGTCCCCCAATAAGCCCCAGATAGGCGGTTCCTACCCCTGGCCTACCCTAGGTGTCCAACTACTTCACCCCATCTATACCTCTAATACGTAGCTACCAGGGGACTGACTCCTGTCTGGAACCCTGGCTTGGACTTAAGGGTGCTGGCCCGCCCCTGCGACCTTTGACCTTTGACCTACGCTACCCTACCTCACTTAAATTGATGCCTAACCTATTTGGTTGCACCTGGGGGACAGGCCCAACAACCCTTTCACGCCTTCCGAGGAAGACGGAGAGAAAGTAAAAGGAAAAAAGCAAAAAAACAAAACAAAACAAAAAAAAACAACTGCTCCAGCCCACGAACCACTGTACGTGTCTACCCTGCCACGAGGTACTAACCGCGCATGCGTAGTGGCCTGTCACGAGATGCCGCCTCGCGTGCGTGGTGCCACGTGGCTCTTACCATCCCCACTGTGACGTCAGCGCTGCGAGCGCTCGGTTGCTCGGTGTGCCTGCGTTGCCACTCTCGATTGCGCCATTAACCTTGTTTAACACGTTAAACTCCAAACAGTGACTATATGATTATTACAGAACCTGTTAGCATGTAATATGTACTTATACATACATACATACATGTTTTCTCTCATGCAGTGACCATGTACAGATACATCCACATACATACCCATAGTTTAAGCTTGTAACTTTAAACTGCGAACAGTATTCACATAAAAACTGGAAATGTTCCACAAGTGGTAGTGTAGATATGTACATATGGTGTGTACTGTGTGCTGATCTAACCTTGGACCCTCTAAAGATTTCCCCATAGCGAGCGATGCAGACACAGCCATTGACTGAGATGCTCATGTTGAGGAGGAGTTCAAAGTCACCTCGCTGGGCATAGTTTACATACACAAGGGGACCCTGAAGGTAGGGCAGAGGTGAGGGAGGGTGAGGGGGGGGGAGAGAGGGTGAGACACAAAGGATAAGGGAGAGAGGGAGGGACAGCGGGTAAAGGATGAAGGGATTTCTAACCTTAGCAGTTCCAGCTGCAGAGAAAGCATTGAAGGGTCTAGCGACCCCAGTCTTGTTCTCATCAGGGATGAGAGCAGGCTCCAGCTTAGCGGTAGGGGCATCATAGTACACCTTCCCACTGCCATCGAGCAAGCGGAACTTATTAGGGTTGGTGTCATTGGGGTACTGCAGGAGAACAGTGTAGTTAAGCAGTTCCACCTTGTCAAAGCCCAGTTCCTTCCACTGGTTGGCTACAAAGTAGGCCAATTCAAGGTTCTTCTGGGAGCCAGCAATGTGTGGGTCTTCTGTTAGGATCCTGTGTGTGGTGGGGGGGGGGGAATGGTGACAGATGCAGTAGTATTGAAGGGTCTAGCGACCCTAGTCTTGTTCTCGTCAGGAGTCCTAGGGAGAGCCTAGTAGTCATGTGTGTAGTTAAGCTGCACTCAGGTGGAAAGGAGGAGAATTGAAGCAAGATATGTCAGTTTAGTCTGGTGTAGCCAGGATGGGGGATGACCCCTTGATTGGGTGCAAGGTGTACTAGTCACAAATTGTTTGTTGACATGGACACAATCTATGCTGTTTGTGATCCAATGGAAAACCTGCACCCAAATAGGTTACCATACTTTCTCTTTCATTTTGCAGACTTGAATTTCGTGAATGAGGATTGAAATGAAATACTGTTATTCTGAAAGGTACGTATAGCCATGATCAAGTGAACACTCAAAAGACAAAAGAGCGAATTTTCTGTCCAACTGCCATTTAGAAAATTTTAACCACATAAATGACAGAGGGTGTGTGGGCCTGCCTGCCACGCCTCCAAAGACTACACTCACAAATAGTCCAGTAAGGCAAAACGCCACTAACAGCAGTGTCTGTGTATGTGATTACAATCTCAATCTGTCTCAGCTTCTCTATACATTACATTTTGCATTAAGGTGCCTTCCCAGTTGATATGACTACTGGACAAGCATAGACTATAAAAGGTGAGGCACTAGTCAGTCTGCAAAGAAGTTTAGAACTGCGCCCCTCCGTCTGCACCCGACACATAGATACAGTGCATCAGTGGAGCTGAGAGTAAGCGTCTCCTAGCTAATCCAAGGCGGTGGGGTATGCGGTGACTCACTTGAGGGCGTCACGAATACGGTCGGCTTTCATTAAACCATCCACCTCGTCATAGACGGACACCAGCTTGCCTTGCGAGTCGTACAGCAAAGATCCCCACTCGAGCTGTGTTTGGTTGGAGGTGTGCGGCGAGGGGGTTGGGCTGGCAGTTGGCCCGATGACAGAAGGAGTCAGATGGCTGGACCCCGAGTTGCAAGCTTTGCTTTGAGAGATAAAGTACCCAGCGTCTATGCCCAGGCCAAATGCGGCCGCAATCAGAACCAGCACTGCTATCACCAGGATCACAATAGCGCAGTAGCGCCTTTTATGCGATCGCCCTGGTAGGTAGAGCAACTTGTACGAGTCTCCTCTCGCCATTGCATTTAGAAACTCGAAAGTCTAATTTGCTCGAGTTTCATATTTAACTCGCGCTGCTTTTGCTGTGTAATTCTAAAATGGCGGCAACTGTCAGACCTGGTCAGCGCTGCGTTACAAAAGACGGCTGGTACGGGACCGTGCGATACGTAGGCGCAGTGCCTCCTACTAAAGGTGAATATATGTGTTGTTCGGCACCTGATCAAGAGCTAGAAATGTACTGCTCATAGTCTATGACAGTTCTACCACTGATCAACAGAGTTCAGGATATGTGCAGTGGCGAGGATTTGAATGGGCCAACATAATTATGTGTTTTAGTTGTCACAATTATTTAGCCTTGCATGTAAGTGCTAGCTTGTGCAGCAGGACAGTCACCTCTGCTCTAGTTTGCTGTTCACAGTGTTGCAATTGGTGTACTGTTGGCAGTGTGTGTTTATTGTACCATCTGGCTATGTGTCTGGAGATAACAGACAACTTGATGCAGTAGAAGTCCATTGCTGTGTGCTGTTGCTGATGATTATCGTTACTGGAGCAGATCACAGAAGAGATTGCTTTATACTTGCAAGATATTTCAATCCATGGACTACTAGGTCATAGATGCTTGCATGTACCACCATCACATAGCTATCAGTCGCTCTGAAGTTGCAGTGCTGATGCTGTATGCATTTACAACTGATTGCTGATTATCGTTATGTAATGAATGACTGCCCCTCCCCTCCCCTCCCCTCCCCTCCTCTCCCCTCCCTCCTCCCCTCTCTCTGCAGGCAAGTGGGTGGGAGTGGAGTGGGATGACCCATCCAGAGGGAAGCACAGTGGCACACATGAAGGTGTTCAATACTTTATGTGCAAGTAAGCCCTCGCTGCATGTAGCCAGCCTCTGGCACTGTTGTAGAACCTCACTACATACGTTGCACCTTGTGCACTGTTGTAGGACCCTCACTAGAAACAACCCACTCCGTACACTGTTTTAGGACTCACTACATACACCTGTGCACTGTTCTAGCACCCTCACTACCCACAGTGCACCAGTGTTCTCGTCTGGTAATAGTTTAAGAAGGGTACACTGGAGCATTAGTAATGGGAGGAGTGGCTAGTGGGTGGTTGGGTGTGGGAGAGGGTGTCGTCTTCCTGTGCACAGTGCAGTATCTGAATAAATGGAATGCCTCTGACACAGTGTGTAATGCATGGAAATGCTACTGTCTACATCATATGACAAGTGTTACCTTTCAAGGAGGGCACCGTGCCATGTTTCTAGCCTCAAGGAGGGTTATTAGGAGAGCAAGAAGGTTTCTGCACTATTCAAAACAGCCTACTGTTGTGCACTGTTACACAAGCCATCGCCACACACAGCTGAAGTAGATTTGTGTCATGTTTATGATGTTGATGTGTGAATGTCCCCACCATGTACAGGAAACCTGACTCTGGGTCATTTGTTAGAGAGAAGTCGTTGAACTTGGGGAAGGACTTCGTGACTGTGTTGAAGGAACGTTACTGTGGTAACAGTTCGGATTCAACTAGTGCAGAAGATGAGGAGGAGCTTATGATTCATGGGAAGGTGGTTGAGATAGTTGGAGTGGAAAAGATAATAGAGAGACATAGGTGAGTGTGTGTGTGTGTGTGTGTGTGTGTGTGTGTGTGTGTGTGTGTGTGTGTGTGTGTGTGTGTGTGTGTGTGTGTGTTGTGTGTTTGTGTGTGCATGTGTGTATGTGCGTGCTGTGTGTATGTGTGTGTGTGTGTGTGTGTATGCGTTGTGTGTTTGTGTGTGCATGTGTGTATGTGCGTGCTGTGTGTGTGTGTGTGTGTGTATGCGTTGTGTGTTAGTGTGTGCATGTGTGTATGTGCGTGCTGTGTACATGAGTGTATGAGAGAACATGGCAGAAGGAAGAGGTGTGCGAGTCTTGGCTGCACGAATTTCAGGTTGTATTGCATTCTACTCAGCCACCTCGATCGACTGAAGGAAGTAGAACTTAGGGACACAGACCTCAGTTGGGCTGGAGAAGATGGTGGGATCCTAAAGACAGCGCCCAGTGAGTCTGAACATCGCTCAAGTACGACATATGGGTCCTTTTCCAATCACTTCATTGATTGCACATCTCCATTCATGATCAACATGTGTCACACACTATCGTGAGAGTGGTCATAAAGAAACTCAACTCAGGTTGCAGTGAATCCTTTGATGAGCTCCATTCGCCATTTATGGCAACCTTTTTCAGGAAATACTGTATAGTGGACACTGCAGTATACAGTATTTTTGGCCCAAGTATGCATTATATTATCTCAACCCATCAGCTTACAACATGACATTACGAGTGGGCGCAATAGTGTCTGGATTCTTAGGCTGTGTACACCTTTGCGAGCTGTCTTTCTGTTTGTCTGTGTTGCTTCTGTCTTCCTCAGACATTGAGCATCTCAACCTCTCCACCAACCTGCTTCTTCCCTCATGGAGTGAAGTAGCAGTGACAGCAAGGCAACTGCCACGGCTGGTTCAACTCAAACTCAGGTACAGTGTTAGCACAGTGGCGTGGTTGGGGATGTGGGGATGTTGCAATCTACTGTGCATATTGCACAACATTGTGTCCATGTTGCATAATTGATGAAATGATTCTGAGGCCTTTGTACATGTGCTGTTGTTGGCTCCAGCAAGCACTTCCTTGCCTGCTGTCTTAGCATCAATGTCTCTGTGGTAGTCAGGAGAGAGCCTTGTCAAGTGTATGCATTGGTGAGACTTGACTGTCACAATCACATACGCCACTATCCTGGGCAGACACAGACACCAAGTGTCAAGACTTAGAACATCAAATGTTAAACGCGTTTCAGCTCACTGACGTTCTTTCTTGTTGTATTTCTTTGTATGTTGAGTCCTTCATATGGCTGACATAGTTCAAAGGAATGAGGTGACAGGAGGAAAATTAATCACGATCATTGAGCTCAAACTCATGATTTATGTTCTATTGCTTTCCTTTGAGCTGTGAAGTTGGATATCTTTGCCACATAGTAGAGCCAGCTCACAAACACTTACTAACATACAGTAGCTGACACACTGTAGTATGCTGTATCCTGTACTGTGCACACACCGGGCCAATACTATCACAGCCATATGTACATACCATCCTGTGCCATGTATGTGGAGGTGTCTACACTTCCTTGGTTTTTGCCATGGCACTCTAGTATTTTGTAGTGTTGATTTACTGCAACTTTCATTGTTGCAGTGAAAATGTACAAATGGTGTTCCCCCAAATGTCTGCTGTTCCCACTCCGGATGCTTTCAAGTGTCTTAAGCGCCTCTACTTGGCCAAGATGCAGTTGAATTGGGACCAGGTGAGAGAGTTGGGGGAAGAGCAATGTAGCCTAGCAGCGTAAGAACATACGTACGTATGTTGATAGCAGGTGGCCTCCCCCTCCCCCCTGTGTGGGAATGTATGTATGTGTAGAGAGAGTATGGAGAGAGGGAGAAAGTTTAAACATAACTGCACTAGCTCACTTACTAGACAGGCAATCTGATGCTTTGTGCTGTGTGCATAAGTGCCGCTAACTGTGGGCCTTCGGCAGTGAGACGACCGCTGTGTCATTGAAGAGCTCCTGAACTGTGTACTCTGTGTCTGGTGAAGGAGAGTGACTTGCTACTCTCTTCCACCTGCATGTCTCCTCTGCCACTGTTCCAGGTGAATGCAGCCCTCCTTTCCTTGCCAGTTCTGGAGGAGTTGCACGTGTGCAAGAACAATATAGACGAGTTAGGGTCAGTCAGTGCAGGGCTTGGTGTGATGATGCATGGCTCTTGGTGGTGGTGGTGTATGTGTGTGTGTGTGTGCTCGTGTGTGCATGTGTGCATGTGTGGCTGTGCAAGCTTTAATGGTGTGAAACAGTCCATTCAGTGTGTGCTTGTACCCTGACCATTCCTTCTCCTGCTGTGTGGATAGGGACATTGATCCTGCAAGGTTGGCAAGTATCCGAGTGCTCAATTTTGAGGACAACTGCCTGGCAAAGTGGTCTGAGGTCAAGAAGCTTGCCGTCCTACCAAGGTGCCCCTCCGCTGCTATTGCCATGCTGTCATTGTAGCCAGGTCCTGATGAGAAATGAGAGTCTATCCGTGTGCACTTGTAATGTACAGTCATGATGCTACCACCGTTCCATACACTGTATCTCATCATCGCTTCACTTGATGTGTTTCTTGTATGGTCCAGTGAAGCTGTGATGTGTGTGTGTGTATGTGTGTGTTTTTGTGTGTGTGTGTGTGTGTGTGTGTGTGTGTGTGTGTGTGTGTGTGTGTGTGTGTGTGTGTGTGTGTGTGTGTGTGTGTGTGTGTGTGTGTGTGTGTGCGTGTGTGTGTGTGTGTATGTGCGTGCATGTATGTTAGTGTTACCTACATACCTGCCTCTTCAGACTTAGTACCCTCATCTGGAACGGCAATGGACTGGACCACATTGACTTCTCTGGACTGAGTGCTAGTAGTGTAGGGGAGATGTGTTTCACCTCTCTGCAGTCTATCTCCCTCAGTTGGAATAGTTTTGTGGGCTGGAGCACTGTCAATGACATTGGGTCTATGCCTTCTCTTATAGAGCTGAGGTTTCAGCATAACCCAGTGTTGGATGGTGAGTTTGGTGTGTGATGGAAGGTGGAGTGGGTGAGGGAGAGGTGTGAGAGTGATGGGATGGTGTGAGAGGGAGAGGAGAGAAGGTGTGGTGTGAGCAGGAAAGGAAGAGGTGAGTGTGAAAGGTGTGGTGGGAGGAGAGGAGGAATGGAGTGAGTGTGATGATGTGAGATAGATGGTGGAGAGGGATAGTGTAAGAGTGAGTTGGATGGTGTGAGAAAGGCAAGATCATCAGTGGGAATTGTATGTCGCCCATTCTGTGTTTGTCTCTACAGGGGAAACCCCTTTTCATGCACGACAGCTTGTTATTGCCCGAATTGGCCAACTGCAGATTCTGAATGGCAGTCCTGTAAGTACCAAACATCCACTCATCACACACTGCATGGGCAAACAACTGAAATAATACAATACTACTTAGTAAGTCAGACTGGGTGAAGGACAAGCTCTACATATGCACTTAGCATATGTGAAGATTGACAAATGGATGTTCCATTTGTGAAAGGGCCTGCATACTGCAGGGCACATCCATTTGTAGTGTAGAGACTGTTAAAGTAGTTTGGGATGATCATGATCGGCTGGAGCTGGTTGGCTTGGTTGAAGAGATTGTGACATCCATTGCAAACAGAAGAGGGATGTCCACTTCTAGCAGAGCTGTTCGCACTAGATCCGTATCTGATGAAGACCTCATGGGAATCCTCTTTGTAGCTGACCCTTTAGTGCATGTGCTTGGATCCATGTGGAGAGGATTGATGTACAGTTTGTTTTGAGCATGTACAAGCTACAAGAGAACAAGTGCTACAACACGATACACTAGTGTTCGAGTTCATAGTTACAATATACTGTGAGTTCAGGACTGGGGTCTAATACCCTGTTTACACTGCAGCAAATAATTCGTCTCAGATGGGTCTGTCGCGGTCAGCACAGTATCAGAGAGAGGTGTGAACGTAAGCGCACTGTACTGAACTGTGCGACTTCGGACCACCTCGAGGAGGTGGTCTTACATAGTTCCAGTTAAAGATAGTGCACACTTTCATGCTCACTTCTGCGTACTGTATCCTGATGGTAGATTTGAACGGTTGGTGCGGATGGTGATACTACATAGACGTCCAACTCCAAGACACGAATCGAATCTGAGAATACCAGCAAGAGGGAGGCGGATGAAGCATAGAATACGACTGACACTTCCTATCTGTTTTGCTGTCTTCATGGCCTTCACCCAGAGGTCTCCGAGTCAGATTTGCTATCGTCCAAGGTGGGACCAATGGCATGATACTCCTTTTTTACAGTATAGCGTTTTTGTGTGTATGCGATCAAAGGAAAGTTGCTTAGAGCTATTCAGGCATTGTATGTGGACAGTAGGGCATGTGTAAAAGTTGGAGGATTGGTATCGGAGCTGTTTGAGGCACGCAGGGGAGTGAGGCAAGGTTGTATGCTGTCTCCATGGCTTTTTAATCTGTTTATGGACAATGTTATGAGGGAGCAAGAGGAAGTTTTGTGGGTGAGATACAGCTATCTACTGGTGAGGTTGGTGTACTACTGTTTGCAGACAGCATGGTGGTAACGGCAGATTCTGAAGAGGGGCTTCAACATAACCTAAAAGTAAGTAGTGACACGCTGAGCAAATGGGAATTGAAAGTAAACTGGAGGAGAACTAAAGTTATGAGGGTAGCAAGGGACAGTGAAGAGTGTGAGGCGAAAATAGGAGATGAGGTCATTGAGCAGGTGGACACAATGAAGTAGGGAGTGATGGTTAGTAATGATGGAAGTATGGAGAAGAAGATAGAGACCAGGTTAGGGAATGCAACAAGAGTATTGGAGGGATGAACGATACTGTTCTGAGAAAGGAAGGAATTAAGCCGAAATACCAAGATGAAAGTAATGAATGCCACAGTGATGTCAGTGCTGATGTACAGGAGTGACACGTGTAGCCTGACAAAGAGGCAGTAATCGAAGGTACAGGCCACACAAATGAATGTGCTAAGGAGGATCAAAGGTGTGAATAGATTGGATAGAGTAAGGAATGCAGACGTTAGGGAGAGATTGAATCAAGAAGGTGTTTTAGATCTGGTGAAGAGAAGGCAGGAGAGCTAGAAGGGTAGACTTGAAGAAATGAGCATTGAGAAGACAACTAAGAGTGTGTTTGTTGGAGAGATGGAGGGGATCCAGCCACTGGTGGGATTTTGTGGTAACAGAGACATTCAGTACCCATGACTGGTGCACAAATTTCCAAACGAGTAAAACTTATTTGTACCTTTGGAGACAGTTGAGGCACAGTTGAGGCCTGCACAACTACACCATACAGATTATTACAACCGCAATGGTTGGTACTCTGTGCTCCTACAGGCCGTTGTAGATCATGAGTACATTTTTCGCAGTGGTTTTTGTGGTTTTCCATGGCTGTGGTCCATAATGCAAGGGTGTTTGCTAACTCTTGCTTGTGCACCAAAGTGTGTGTTGGTAAAGTTCTACAAGTTGAAGTGCGTGACTTGAAAGGAGTTAGTGTGCCTGTGGTACTAGTTGGTGTCTCTGGCAACCCTTTAACTCCTTGGCTAATGCGACCATATGCCTTCAGAGGTTATCTGACAAATGATCAAAAGCATTTTAATTATTGCCTTTCAATGGCCAGGATTGAGACAGAAAATGCATTTAGTTGACTGAAGGCACGCTTGCGAAGATTACTTAAACAAAATAACATGCGAATCCACTACATTACGAAGATGGTTTGTTGTATGCTGTGCACTGCATGATGTGTGCAAAGTATGCGGTGAAACATTTAATGAAGAATGGATAGAACAGGTAGAATCACAGCACCTTCAAAGTCCATGTGATGCTGTTGCCCCAAAGGAAAGTGAGGGCACCGGTTGGGTACCTAAAGGACAACTGATTGCACTTTTCTTGGGTAGCATCTTGACAGGGGAGCTAGCCTAGCCACATGCCAGATTCAGCTGACCATGTTTGCAGATGACACTGTACTACTGGCAGAGAGTGAAGAGGATCTAAATTGGAATGTAGAGAAGTTGCATGAGGCATTGAAGAGACACAAACTGCAAGTGAATTGGAGTATGTCGAACACAATGATCTTTAGTAGGGCTCCAACAGAGTGCAACTTAGAGATTGAGGGAGAAAGGGTGCAGAATGTTAAAGAGACTGTGTACCTGGGAGTAAAGCTAAGTGAGGATGGGAAGCTGGAGAGTGAGGTGGAAAGGAGAATTGGAATGACAATGCAAGCAGTAGGGGCAATGAAGAAGGTGTATGAGAGCAGAGAAATCAGCAGGGAAGCAAAAGTAGCAGTGTTCAAAGCAGTGGCAGTCCCAACACTGACATATGGGTGTGAGTCGTGGGTTCTAAGGGAGAGGGAAAAGTCCAGGCTGCAGGCAGCAAAGATGAGGGTGCTGAGGAAGATTGCAGGTGTGTCTAGGTTGGACCATATTAGGAATGAGATGGTGAGGGAGAGGCTAAGAATAGAACCGGTACTGAAGAAAGTGGAAAGGATGAGAGAATGCTGGAAGGAGAAGGTGGAGAGCAGGAAGGGAAGTGTGGTGGAAAAGGTGCTGACAGGGGAAGGAATTGGAAAGAGACCAAGAGGACGCCCCAGGAAGAGATGGAGAGATCCCTTCTGAGACTTTAAAATGTAAACTATGTGAACTCTGTGTCTGTGCAATGTCTAGCTATATTAAATTTAACAAGTACATATATTACTCCTTGCCTTGAACCACTTAGGCCTACTTGTAATGGACGACCCCCACTACTGGGGATTTTGATGTCCACGGAGCATTGATTGATTGATTGATTGAGCATCTTGACAGTAGTGCTATAGTACGTAGATGAACCACTGCTTTCAGTGCTTGAAGGCTTAGAAAGTTGCTGTGTTGCAGATGAGTCTCTATCCTGTGTGGTACGTGGTGGTGTGGTTGTGTCTTGCTCGCTGGCTATGCTAGCTGTGAAAGGGCTGCCCTGCTCACTTTCCTCATTAGTCGTCACCACAACTACACCATCCAACAAAGTGTCTATCAGCACGGGCAGTGTTGTTGCTGGCTTACACCCCAGAACTGCATCCGTCGCTTCCAAGTACAGTACTTCCAATTCCTTCTGGCTGCTCCCATCTTCTTGTTCATGTCTTTCACTTTCCAAAAGTCTCCCCCTTAAGCTTCTTCATTTTACTCTGACATTGCTCAGCTGTCCTTCTGAATCCTTGTTCTTCTAGCCGCTTAGCAACACATATGTGAATTTGTTCTGTTTGTGGCCTTAAGCTAACTGTGCTTGAACATGATCATCACTCCACAATTCAACCAGTTTCCCTGTCTCTGCTTCTCCCCAACTCTCTGTTACCATCTTTTTGTCGAGCACAAACGTGCGGTCTTTGTGCACATGCATAGCATCACCTAGCCTGGTCGACAGTGCACATATAAGCTTGTAGTGTAAACACAGATGAGAACGGTTGTAGCCCGGTTTGGTTCAGCTTGTTTTGTAACCGAACCGATCCATGCTATAGTGTAAACAGGGTATTAGTTCACTGGAGATGGAACAGCTCTGTCTTTAGTTGCCATGTGAAAGCTTCGTGTCCAGCGTCCTCCACTGCTGACAAGACAGTGTGCCAAATTCTCTCCTTGTCTCCTATGCCTGCTTCCTGTGACGACCGGCGCTCAAAGATGTCTGTGCACGCATGTTCACGTTGCTGTGGATGGTCTGTTTTTTCCATTCTTATCACTAAGGACTCCAGACCGTGGGCTTCACGAGTCTCACTTCTTTGGCGAAAATCTCATGCTGTCACTCTTGGGAAATCCGCATGTGTCAGTGAAGCAGTGCTGTACTACAGCAATTTCCTATTAATAGCTACAGCTGTCCCAAGATTTTACATGGGAACATATTTGTGGTACAACAAGATGTTGCTTTTACTGCTTGACGTCCACCACACCTAATTTCACGCCTGCAGAGCTCTTCTGAATCACCGTGGCAGTAGTGTAGTACTGTAATGTGTAGGAGCTCCTGTTATCTGTATGGGCGGGTTGCCGCCTACACCAATCAGTTCTCTCATGCCGAAATGGCCCACCCTCTGATTAGATCATTTGAAGCTGGTTCAATCCACCCTAGATTTATACTTTATTAGTTATGTAGTAGGGTACCTCTGTGAGGTGTGCAAAGGGCCTTTGTATCACCTGGCAACCACCTTCTTGTACAGATAACGGCCGATGAAAGGCTCTTAGCTGAGAGGTACTACCTGAAGCGATATGCCAGCAGGTGGGCAGGTAGTCGTGGTAACGATGAGCCTGAGATGACCTTTGCCGCAGAGCATCCCCGTTACAACCACCTTGTTGCAAGTGAGAGGCGAGCACTACTACACAGTGTTGTCCGTATGTGTGTCTCTCTGTGTGCGCACATGTACCTTACATGTGTTTGTATTCATATGGTGATGGTTTTCATCTGAGACTGATTGAGACTGTGCGAATTAACTTTAGGTACAATTAGGTGATTTTAGGTGATCAAACTCTGTAGTGCCAGATGTTTTGTGCATGTGTCTGACGATTTGAGCTTCAAGATGTCTCCATCCTGTGCTGCACTCCCACTCAGTCCATGGTGCCCCCGAGGAGGCCTTGATTCGGGTAAACAAGGCCACCGCACTCAAGGACCAACTTGTGGCTGTTACCATCAGCTGCCCTGATGGTGCAAGCAGTAAAGAGATCAACAAGAAGTTACCAGGTGTGGCATGCATGTGTTGACATGATTTGTCTGTGTGACATTCAGATGTGGTTCTCATGTCATCCCATGTGACAACAGTAGTCGCACGGTTTAGAACATGTTATTTCAATGCACACGATCACACAGTTGATTAATGGAAACCATGAGGATCTGCCATTCCTAGAAGTTTACATGATCAATGCAATCATCAAATGGCATTCTATGCACAGGGCAACATATGTAATACCACTTGGTCACATGTCACCCCATGTGACTATCACATGACTGTCATATTAACCACAACTGGTTGGTATATGTACATGTGTTCATCACACGCTGATCATGTGACAACATGTCATCAACCCATGTCACATGTGGCAGTACGTATGTCATCAATCCGTGTCACATGTGACAGCACATTATTGACCCATGTCACATGCAGGTAACATGACAGTGCAGAAACTAAGGGGTCTGGTGCATCGGCTGTTCAAGGTGGACACGTTTGAACAGGACATCTTCTACTTCAACACAAAAGTGAACCTTGCAGTAACACACCACAGTACCACTGCAGCATACAAGTGCATCACATGTTAGATACATCTGCATGTACACAACCTTAAAGGCTACAAATTTTAGCAGCAACTACTGTACGTTTAGCATTTCGAAAATCTACAATTTGACAGGTACCAATTTTAATGATTTGCAAGTTTTTTTGTATGCATAGTGATTTTAGCTGTACAATTTTTGAGGGTACATTATTTTAGAGATTTTATACTACTCGCTAAATTTACTAAACTTAGTACCTGTTAAAATTGGTAGCCTGGAGGTAGGTCTTAGTTTGTTACAGCTCTGTGCACTGTACAACAGATGAACCAACGCAGTGATACTAGATCAATCGAGCTAGTATACATGAATCACCACCACCCGTGTGCTAGTAGCAGAATGTGTGTCACTGAGGGAGTTATACCACACTCAGATATCACCTGGTTGCCATGGTAGCATTATTTAAGTATAACATTAGTATATGGCCTGCCATTCACAGCTACTGTACTGCCATGTGCATGGAGTGCATACTAACCGTAGTGTTTCTGTTGACTGACTATGTGCAGGCAAATCGTGAGTTTGAGCTGGACGATGACCTCCGCACCCTGTCCTTCTACTCCATAAAGAATGGTGACAGAGTTATTGTAAGGAGGAAGTAGACTATTGTGCAATATTATTATGTATAAAAGCCTGCTGTCAAATTATACATTGCATATGTAACATAAACCAGTTGCAAGAATTATTTAAAGCATGTGCATATTTATGTAGAAAGCATGGCTGCTGGATGTGTGTGTTACGTCAACAAGCCTGCTACTGATGCACTAACAGCACACAGTGGAACCTGTCTAAGCAGGCCACTGTGTTAGGCAGACACCTCTCTAAAACAGCCAGCCTCCCTGGCTCCAAATAGCGCTAAAACATTGCAATCAACCTCTGTACAGCAGCCACCTCTCTACAAAGGTCAGTTAGAACTGGCCCACAGGTGGCTGCCTTAGACAGGTTCCACTGTAGTAGCAGAGTCAGCATTACTCACCTAGCTCACAGGGTTTCACTGCAGGAATAATGCCTCGCAACGTACACATGCACATGCAAGTACCAATAATAGTACGATAATGTACATGTTTGTGTAATTTAGTGTACCTTATGTAAGTTGACAAGAAGAACGTGACATGCATGCAAATATGACACTTGAGTGTCTGTGTATGGTAGGGATGTTGTGTTGGTCACATGACATCCACATGTAAGTCACATGACTCTGAGTGTGTGTATAATGGAATATAGCGCAGTTAGACGAGGTTAATGCCGAGGCCCCCATGGGGGTGGAAAGGTGCAGTTTCCCAGTAAAACGTCCAAGTCAATGACCAATCGATGTGTTGGACTGCTAGCTTAAATGCTTAGGGCCTGGACATGTGGCTAATCATCTTGTTGTTGCGTTGTGCCATAACGTTACTGACACTTCTTGCCCTTGTCAAGAAGAGGTGAATGCTTTCGCTGTCGTCATGCAAGGTGAGGAATGGGCATTTTTGCACTAGACTAACCAGAGAAGACATGATGTACTAAATACACTGTAGATGAATAGATAAGCACACTGCAGTGCAGCTAGGATACTACACATTTGGGTGTATTACAAGGATACATATGTGTGAATGGTCTATTGAGTTCTCCACTACAGGTAAGGGCCTAAGACACTTATCATTTCAGTCACTCAGTTCAGTAAACGTAGAGTTCCATTAATTCCACTCCAACATCTTCATCGGATGATTCCTGATCATGGCACAATCTCACTTCAATGTTATCAGTGATCGGTGTGTTGAGTGTTCTGTGAAACCACGGCAAGTTTGGTGGATTGCAGCATGTGTTGCCAGCAGGGCATCCTTCACCATCCCAGAGGCGGTACTGAGGGTACCATTTGTATCTCCATCGTTCTGGCCACCCATCGCAGTAGTAATGCTGTCCCACGAAGGATGGTGGCTGGCTGTCTGGCAAAACTGCGAGGGTGACAGAGACATCGACGAAGGTGTCCAGCAGCATAGGTCCACAGGTGGTGTCGAGGGCTGCCGTATGTGATGGAGAGCCCATCAACATAGCGGTTGTCAATGGCTCGAGATGAAGTATCCAATCCATCAGGGGAGGCGTACATGTACCCAACAGCCTGTCCACAGACTTGAGTGAAGGGGATGCCCAGGGTGGGATATCGGACTGAAGAACAACCTGCTGCTGTTTGTTGCTGCACACACATTCTCTTGGGAGATGTGAGGGTCCTGAGTGGGGAGGGGCAGGTCTGTTGCTCCTTCATGTCAACACGTGCGACTCTTGTCCATCCTCCTGTGATGTTACCGCACCGAGTCATGTTCATCTCACAGTAGAGCCTCTGTGGCCGCCCTTCAGTGCCAACCCAGTAGTATCCAGATGGAGTGTTCGGATTGCAGTCATAGATTTCCTTGCAGGAAGTAGCCGGGAAGCCTTTGTACCGACCCATAATGCAGATGGTGTCCTGCAGTGTCTCTGTCACTTTATTCAACTCCTCTGTGGTAAGCATAGTGTCACCTGGCTCCCCTTTCTGTCCACTGCTGCCTTCCTCTCCTTTCTGCCCTTGCAGTCCCATAGGTCCAGTGTCACCACAGTGTCCCTTCATCCCCTTCAACCCAGTGTCACCCTTCTGTCCTCTTGGTCCAATGCTTCCTTTGTCTCCTTTCTCTCCTCTTGGTCCCTCTGGACCAGGAACTCCACGAACACGAGCAGTGAACTCCAGCTCCCCAGTTGGATTGGAGAAACACTGAGTGTCATCATCATCAGACTGGGAGAGAGCCTGGCTTGTCCAGCACAGGAAGAGAGCAGCAAAGAGTAGCAACTTCACTGATGAGAACCACTTCATTGCACTGCTTTACGTACGTATGTCAGAGTCTTGCTATAATCGTGATCAGTCCGCTTGAGAGAAGTATCCAGTTTTGTGATACAGATGAACACAAGTTCTGCACAGGCTTCTTTTATAGAAGCCAGAGCAGCAATTGCAGCCAGTGATATTCATTTACATTCAATCTCATTAGTGACCTGATTCCTGTTTACTCTGCACTAAATCATCGTGCCCTGGTGGACTAAGACAACAGCTACATCCTGTTTGCTCCATATTTTTTGTGACTTGATCATTCACAGCTTTTGCATCAACCTCAGGGCAAGCATTAGCTAATGGCTACATAGATGCAGTGAGTTTTAATCTGGGACTAACCCATTCAACCACAGAAATACACTTTTAAGGAGCTAGTTCTAGTTCCAATAACAATGCTCCAAAATTCATTAAATTACATTATAGATGAGACTGTTGTTATAGCAAGTATGTCAAATCCCATATTGCACAGTGATTGGTTTATAGTCCCCTGTGGGTTCTCACAGCGCCCCACATATATACATAGCTATAGAGTTTATAAAGTCATAAACCTGTTTCGAGGGAAAGCAAGAGGAACTTCAATTCCATGCACTCCTTTACATTCACATACTGTGCATACCTGGACCAATTGCAAGCTATGTGTAAAATTGAATTGCATTTCATACAGGGCAAAATACACTGTTAAAACTGTGGTGTGATGATCACACCACAGTGTCGCCTTTTGTGTGCACAGCTTCTGCTTTCAGTGTACGTGGGTAGTACGTGTAAGGTCAGCCATCGACGACTGACAAGTGAGAAGCTGGCTCTTTGAAGTACAGGCGTAATGTGGTGCCATGTTCAGAAGCTCAGCCCCTATTTTACCTTGCTCGTGTGTGCATGCAATATGTGGATGGGTAAGAATAGGACTCAACTCTATAGCTACTTGGAATGTGATTGACATACTGATGGCATGACATGCGCAATGAAAGAAAAGCCCCTCTTCTGCATGGACCAGCCCTCCTCCTTGTTCCTACGGTTTTTCTGCCAGGTGGTTTGCCATGCCCTTCAGAGACACACTGCACCATCCCTACATCTGCCCTTGTTTTTGGAGGAAACATTTGTACACACCCTTTCAATTATCACTCCCTTGACTTTCAGTTATTGGGAGTTTAATTGGAATCCTATACAAGCTATCTAAGTACATAGCTACCCAGACACAGCTAAGCCTGATGGTATATATGTTGTGTACAGTGGAAGGACTTCCTCAAACTAAGTATGCCATTTGTGCAGTTTGATTGTACCGCTAGGTACTTTGTGTTGCAGGGGATGCCATATTCCCCGGTGAAGTTCACTTGGGCACCAGATGCCCAATGTTTGCAGGGGATGCCGTATTCCCCGGCGAAGTTCACCTGGGCACCAGATGCCCAATGTTTGCAGGTGATGCCGTATTCTCTGGTGAAGTTCACTGAGGCACCAGATGCCCAATGTTTGCAGGTGATGCCATATTCTCCAGTGAAGTTCACTTGGGCACCAGATGCCCAATGATTGCAGGTGATGTATTCCTCAGCGAAGTTCACTGGGGCACCAGATGCCCAATGTTTGCAGGTGATGCCGTATTCTCTGGCGAGGTTCACTTGGGCACCAGATGCCCAATGTTTGCAGATGATGTATTCCTCAGCGAAGTTCACTGGGGCACCAGATGCCCAATGTTTGCAGGTGATGCCGTATTCTCTGGCGAGGTTCACTTGGGCACCAGATGCCCAATGTTTGCAGGTGATGTCGTATTCCTCAGCGAAGTTCACTGGGGCACCAGATGCCCAATGTTTGCAGGGGATGCCGTATTCCTCGGTGAAGTTCACTGGGGCACCAGATTCCCAATGTTTGCAGGGGATGCCGTATTCCTCAGCGAAGTTCACTGGGGCACCAGATTCCCAATGCATTCGGGGGATGCCATATTCCTCGGCAAAGTTCACTGGGGCACCAGATGCCCAATGTACACTCCCTTTATTACTTTGAACTGCAGGCAATAAGGTTCAACTATCTGCATTTCTCCATCCATATTGACATCCACATGGGTCACATGACACTGACTGCCTGTGCATAATCATGCTCGGCTAAACAGCCCAGGCTGCCTAGGCCATGGCCTGACTAGATTCTTAGGCCTGGACATTCATTTGTGTAGCAAAGATACTTGCTGGCCTGTGCATGTGGCCATCTGGGTAAGACTGTCTTGACGTGGCCTGACCACCTTTAAAGTGCTTCCTCCGGGCCTGTGGCTAGTGCCGAGGTGCCCATGCCCGTTCCAATCTAGCGATATTGGGAGTGGAAAAGTGCCTGTTCTTTGTAAAATATCTGAGTCAGCAAATCAATGTACTTGTTGGACCACTAGTTTAAACAGTTGGGGCCTGAACATGCAGCCAATCATCTTGCTGAGTTGTGCTGCAACATTATCAATGCTTCTTGCCCTTGCCAAGAAGATGTGAACACTTTAGTGGCTGTCATGCAGAGTAAGGATTGAGTATATATTTCTGCACTAAACTAACCAGGGAACACATGATGCCACTGAATACACTGTAGATGAATGACAAAATAATACACTGCAGTGCAGCTAGTGTAATTATTACATACTTGGGTGAATTACAAGGATATGTGTGAATGGTCTATTGAGTTCTACACTACAGCTAAGGGCCTAAGACACTATATCCTTTCAGTCACTCAGTTCAGTAAACGTAGAGTTCCATTACTTCCACTCCAACATCTTCATTGGTTGATTCCTGATCACGGCACAACCTCACTTCGATCTCATCAGTGATCGGTGTGTGGAGTGTTCTGTGAAACCACGGCAAGTTTGGTGGGTTACAGCAGGTGTTGCCAGTAGGGCAGCCTTCACCATCCCAGAGTGGGTATTCAGGGTACCATCTACAAACATGTGCTTCAGGCCACCCATCGCAGTAGTAGTGCTGTCCCACGAAGGATGGCGACTGTGAGGCAACACTGTTTGGGTGGCAGAGACATCGACGAAGGTGTCCAGCAGCATAGGTCCACAGGTGGTGTCGAGGGCTGCCGTATGTGATGGAGAGCCCATCAACGTAGGGGCTGTCAATGGTCCTAGTTGTAGCAATAGCATCCAACCCATCAGTGGAGCAGTACATGTACCCAACAGCCTGTCCACAGACTCTAGTGTAGGGGAGGCCCAGGGTGGGATATCGGACTGAAGAACAACCTGCTGCTCTTTGTTGCTGCACACACATTCTCTTGGAAGATGTGAGGGTCCTGAGTGGGGAGGGGCAGGTCTGTTGCTCCTTCATGTCAACACTTGCGACTCTTGTCCATCCTCCTGTGATGTTGCCGCACCGAGTCATGTTCATCCCACAATAGAGCCTCTGTGGCTGCCCGTCAGTGCCAACCCAGTAGTATCCAGATGGAGTGTTCGGATTGCAGTCATAAATTTCCTTGCAGGAAGTTGCTGGGAATGATGCATACTGACCTTTAATGCAGATTGCATCCTTTAGTGTTTCAATTACTTTGTCGAGCTCCTCTTGAGTCAGCGTAGTGTTACTTGGTTCCCCTTTCTGTCCTCTGTCCCCCTTCATCCCCTGCAACCCAGTGTCACCCTTCGGTCCTCTTGGTCCAATGGCTCCACTGTCTCCTTTCTCCCCTCTTGGTCCCTCCGGACCAGGAACTCCACGAACAGTGAACTCCAGCTCCCCAGTTGGACTGGAGAAACACTGAGTGTCATTGTCATCAGACTGGGAGAGAGCCTGGCTTGTCCAGCACAGGAAGAGAGCAGCAAAGAGCAGCACTTTCACGGATGAGAACTGCTCCATTTTGCCAACGGATCTCGCACTCTTGCTATGTTAATATCTGGTGATCAGTCCACTGAGAGAAGTATCCAGTTATCCAAGTGATGTGAGTACAAGTTGTGTACCAGCTTCTTTTATAGATGGCAGAGCAACACCTGCGCTGATTGTCATTGTCCCCCTTTGTCTCATTAGCAACCCCAATCAGTAAACCCTGCATTAAATCATCATGTTTGCAGGTCAATTAAGCTTGCACATTACAGACATATTCATTTTCTACAGCAATTACAGCTTGTGTTATTTTGGCTCAGTCTCGGTTGGTAGTGACCCCAATTACACTCACTCAGCATTAAATCATCATACGCTTGTGGACAAAGCAGATGGCTACACCCTTTGATCCACAATTTCAGTGAGTTGACCTTTGACAGGTTGTTTACTAACCTTGGGCACAGATTAGTTAACTAATGGCTAGATGGTGCAATGAGTATTACCCATTTAAAGACACAAATAGGCTTTTTAGTAGTTTCTTCCAGTTTCAAAAGCGACAATGCTGTAAAATTATATAAACGAGCCTTTGAAGAGGTCTCTGAGCGGCTAGGAAGTTCGCGCTTTGATTTGTTTACACTAACGGGGTTTAGCTACCTTAGCTTCCCGCCTTCTTCGTGTGATTATGCTAAAACGCGGAATGCGGGATAAAAATGGCGGGCGCCTCGTATCCGAACAAGTGTTTCACTGCCGTGCGTTTCAGTCCACGAAGGTTTCGAAGTTCTAATGAAACGAAGGGGAATTGGTATATTGACAGTTATGTTGAAACTTTCGCTCGGACATGCTTCCTTGCATGAACACAGGCAGCTAATCCCAAATCTGTTCGTGGGAAAACTTGAATAAGAAGGCACATGCACAACCCCGTGCCCGCTGCAGTAGACTCCACCCCTATATCCTACGCCCCGAAGTGACGACAGCTATGTGTATACCACTGGTCTTGCATGTTCCCCGGATGCACCCAGCACCAGGCAGGTCTCTGATAGTAGCTCTGCCATCCCCCTCCACAAACACACAAACACTTGTACTTTGTACTACCAGATGTAGAGGGGAGCCTCTACGACTGGTTGACTGTATAGCTACATCCACTGCTCACAACATACATATGCATAACATATGCAGGTGCCATAATATTACAGATACTGTTGAATAAGTTATTCGTGTGACTGTAGTGCAATGTTTCATTAATATTCACATGTCGTGATTTACACTTAACTGCACATGAACTATGAAGACAGATAAAAAGCTGTTCATACACGTACATCATTGCATCATGGTCCACGTTACACGTACACATATGTAAAAATAATTCACACACACATATACACCAATGCTACACTCCCTTCATCACTTTGAACTGCAAGCAATAAGGTTCAAGGATCTACGTGTCTCCTCTTTGGCCCAACAAACTCATCACTGTCCTCATTCACTTCTGTCTCCCTTTCTTGCTCAAGTTGCAGTTCGCGCTTCCTTCGCAGCTCTTCAATGAACAGAGCAGCCTTTCTTCTTCGCTCAACTTGCTTCTCTCTCTCCTCCAAAGACTGAGTGTCTGTGTAAAGAAGGGATGTTGTATAGGTCACATGACATGCACATGCGAGTCGCATGACACCCACATGTGAGTCACATGACATCCACATGTGAGTCACATGACACCCATATACAATATGACAGCTATAAACAGACAACAGTACAATACACTGTGTGTCACATACGCACACTGTACACAGCTAAAGGCTAGAGGTTTAAGATGACACAACAACAGGAAGTCAGTGATGGTGTCAACTAAGAGGAGCTAGTCGAACTCACTGTCCACTGTCGCTGCAGCGCTGCCATTCTCTGCACCTTTTGAGGGTGGTTTCTTCCTCTTCCTCTCTGCTTTCTCACTGCCCGCTTCCACCCCATCCAACAAACCCTCACCCTCGTCCTCCTCAGAGGAAGAGTCTTCCAACACCACATTGGACGTCTGCAGCCTGCTTACCCCCAGTGCAAAACCAACAGAGCCATCAGGTTTCAGTGAGTGCACGGCTGCCTTGTCCACCTCCTTCTGCTTCTCACTTGCCTCCCTCAGCTTTGTGAGGCACAAGAGTTTTTTGGTGGCATAGTAGGCGTGGTACTCATTCCCGGGGCGCAGAAAACTGAATCGGGAATCATTCTTGTTCTTCTCCAGCACAGTTTTCTCAAACTCTTCGCCGTTATTGGCAGCATATTCTGCCATTTTGTCCACAACGGGTTGAATATTAGGCGGTGGAGGGTTGGGGGGCTGGTCCAGGACTGACTGGGGTAACTGAGCAAGTGCTTCTTCATAGGGGTGCTTCAGTGCTTGCTGAGGGGCAGTGCTATTAGCTGTGCTGGCAGGCTGGAGGTACTGGGCTGCAGTGAATGGACGGGCATCACGGAGTAGGGGAAGAAAGGGCAAGTAAGTTACTCTTGACAGGGTATGCAGACACTCTGGATAGAGGTCATGCAGGCACACAGTACACGCACACACGCACACACACACCACACACACACACACACACACACACACACATACACAGACACACAGACACACACACACACATACACACAGACAGAAACACACACACCGACCATACTCACCACATACACACCACACACACACAGACCATACTCACCACACACACACCACACACACAGACCATACTCACCACACACACACCACACACACACGCACGCACATGCACACGCACACACACACACACACACACACACACACACAGACCATACTCACCATAGAGGGCAGCATAGTACTGATGGTACTGTGCCATTGCTGCGTAGGCACTGTAGTCAGAGCTACAGACACGTCACAGAAAGGGAGAAAGAAAGCAATATGAGCAATGAGAACGCAGCAAGCACTGCAGCAAACAACTCAGGGCGCACACAGTACAGGAAGAACCACAGTACACTGATGTGTGCAGCTTGGTTCACACAAACACTGACTTACTGTACCACAATGTGGGGATCCAAGGGAGGCAACTTCGTCAGTAGGCAGGCACAGTCGCACAGAGGACTTACCACAGTCAAGCTAGTTAACCCTTGCACCCCCACCCATGAGGGAAAGGTGCAGGTATGCATGTGTGGGTGCAGCGTCTCGTGCTGACAACACTGAGTATTATGGTGCATGTGCGTGATTGTGCTGGTTTTGTACGTAATGTAGCCGCCGAAGGAAAGACCTGCATGTACCATAAGGCGAGGGGGAGGCAGGGGGAAGCCCACACAAGAGCCGCTCCTACCTGGTGGCTGCTGCTGAGGGGAGCTGACTGTGCTGCGATGATGCTTCTCCTCCATAATACTGGGCCCAGGCATGTGACCAGTACTTGTAATAGTCCTCATAAGCCGTAGCACTTGCTGTCTGTTGTTCGGAGGTGGGCTGGTTCCATGGCGCTCCTTCCAGCAATGATGACGATTGCTGTGATCGCTGTTCAGAGGTGACGGAGTGTCCTCTAGAAGACGTAGCACCAACTGTTTTGAGAGGTGCCCGCTGCTTGCTCTGTAGCCCTGTACGCAGGAGGGGATGGAGGTCGTACTCTCCATCACTCTCATCCCCACTTGAATGGACGGTTGCTACTATAGGCCTTGCAGGAACCACTTCATCCTCTTTGGTGGGAGACACGTTCTCATTTGCTTCAATGGGAGTGGGTTTCTCTACAGCTGTCTCTGCATCCACTTGCGGTTGGGGCACATACGCACGAGTCCTTAAAGCCTGCAAGAGGTGCTTGTAGTACGGGTTCAGGTGGTCCTCAAAGTCCAGGAAGGCAAAGTAGGGGTTGTGCTTCTGCTTGGCCTTTATCATGATCTCCATCTGGGGCCCTCTCTGAGCGATAAACACGGCCGTCTTCTCTATGATTGCATGCAGCTTGTTTGTCGAGGGCTGTGAGCAAGGAGGTACATACATACAAAGAGGGTGAGTACAGGAGACTACAGGCTACGTACAGTACACTGTGGTACATGCACACTATAGTACACACGTGGGTCTACGTACATGTGACATTTGTAATTGTCATACAGTGGAACCTGTCTAAGACAGCCATCTGTGGGCCAGTTCTAAACTCAGTCAGTACATTTATACATAGGTGGCTACTCTACAGAGGTATATTGCAATGTGTTAGTGCTATTTGGGGCCAGGGAGGCTGGCTGCTTTAGAGAGGTGGCTACCTAACTCATCAACCATCTTAGACAGGTCCCACTGTACATTATACAGATCATACACAAAACTATACATACAGTGGCCTGTAGAGCCTAATACTAACAAACAGTAGATTGTGAAACAAGAGAATACAGCTTGACCGTAGCTATTGACTGAGATGTATGCAGCCCACACTTGACTGCGTCTCTTGTTCAAGGACTCACAGTAGCCATCCCTGCAGGGAGTGGGAGTCCTTCGGGAGGCACAAATGCATCTTCCTCAGAGCTCTGGTCAACAAGGACACTGGACATGGGCGGGGCAGGGGGTGGCTTGGGGGCGGAGCCTGGAAGGATGAGAATACGACAACCACAGCAAGATACAGCCTTCTTCAAACTGGTCCATACCACACACTTCCGTAGCACACTACATCCAGCAGAGTGACCAACTAGTACATACATGCAAGCATGAAGACACACAAGTTGCTTTTAATGCTGTCGATCACCACTTCAGGTTAAACACACTTTACTGACTACATACATTAGTACACATCTTTTACATTTTGCTCAGTCAACTCAGGAATGTCAGTATGTGCGGTGATGAATTGGTGAATTGTAGTGGGATGGTCAATATTCTCACAACCACTAATAATTAGAGACAATATGGTATGCCTGATGTCATAGAGGATCACTGCTACAGAGTAGATGAGGTAAATGACTACTGAGCTACGTAACACTCGCAGCATAATGCGAAAGTTGGACAGTGCAAACTGAAAGAAACGATTCCACCATGAAGGTCTTTGTCCGTTACATTCATCGTAACTGCTGAAAGCCCTTGTGTTTCACTCAAGAATTGCTTACTCTTCTGATACGCTCGTCTATTACTAATCACACAAATTTCATTCTATTTGCCTATCAGACAGCACGGTACTGCTGTCTATGTAGGGATGGCCATGGTTGTTTGTATGCTGTAATACAAACGAAAAGTAGCGCTACTCCTGAATAGAAGCAAGAACCAACTAATGGAACCGCCAGCCAGGAAGGGAGGCTGTACAGTTTACAGAGCTAACCATGTCCAAGCGCCAGGGCACCATCGTGTAGAAAGCATCGATGCCTTCTTCTGTGTTTTGCGTTTCTACACAACGGAGCATTCACCATTGTCCCTACATGCAAGAGTGTAGTACTATATGGTGCAACACTCTTCAATGTAGGGACAATGGTGAATGCTCCACTGTGTAGCTAGTAGCCTTTCCTTGTTTTATGCCAGCCCTACATCTTTAGTAGTTTTTGTAGAAAATTTTTATTCTTTCTAGTGTACAGTATACGTAATTATGCAGTGGAGCTTTAGAGGTATCTAGACTGTTCATCATGCAGTAGGCATGCAAGGTGAGGAATGGGTGCTTCCACACTAGACTAACCAGGGACAACACGATGTACCGAATACTCTGTAGATGAATACACAAGCACACTACATACTTGAGTGTATTACAAGGATATGTGTGAATGGTCTATTGAGTTCTACACTACAGCTAAGGGCCTAAGACACTTATCATTTCAGTCACTCAGTTCAGTAAACGTAGAGTTCCATTAATTCCACTCCAACGTCTTCATTGGTTGATTCCTGATCACGGCACAACCTCACTTCGATGTCATCAGTGATCGGTGTGTGGAGTGTTCTGTGAAACCACGGCAAGTTTGGTGGGTTACAGCAGGTGTTGCCAGCAGGGCATCCTTCACCATCCCAGAGTGGGTAATCAGGGTACCACTTACAAATATATTGTTGAGGCCACCCATTGCAGTAGTAGTGCTGCCCCACAAAGGATGGTGACTGTGAGGCGAAACTGTTTGGGTGGCAGAGACATCGACCATTATGACCAGCAGCATAGGTCCACAGGTGGTGTCGAGGGCTGCCGTATGTGATGGAGAGCCCATCAACGTAGGGGCTGTCAATGGTCTTAGTTGTAGCAATAGCATCCAACCCATCAGTGGAGCAGTACATGTACCCAACAGCCTGTCCACAGACTCTAGTGTAGGGGAGGCCCAGGGTGGGATATCGGACTGAAGAGCAACCTGCTGCTGTTTGTTGCTGCGCACACATTCTCTTGGGAGATGTGAGGGTCCTGAGTGGGGAGGGGCAGGTCTGTTGCTCCTTCATGTCAACATGTGCCACTCTTGTCCATCCTCCTGTGATGTTGCCGCACCGAGTCATGTTCATCCCACAATAGAGCCTCTGTGGCCGCCCTTCAGTGCCGACCCAGTAGTATCCAGATGGAGTGTTCGGATTGCAGTCATAAATTTCCTTGCAGGAAGTTGCTGGGAATGATGCATACTGACCTTTAATGCAGATTGCATCCTTCAGTGTTTCAATAACTTTGTTGAACTCTTCTTGAGTCAGCGTAGTGTTACCTGGCTCCCCTTTCTGTCCACTGCTGCCTTCCTCTCCTTTCTGCCCTTGTTGTCCCATAGGTCCAGTGTCACCGTTGTTCCCCTTCTTCCCCTGCAACCCAGTGTCACCCTTCTGTCCTCTTGGTCCAATACTTCCTATGTCTCCTTTCTCTCCTCTTGGTCCCTCTGGACCAGGAACTCCACGAACACGAGCAGTGAACTCCAGCTCCCCAGTTGGACTGGAGAAACACTGAGTGTCATTGTCAACAGACTGGGAGAGAGCCTGGCTTGTCCAGCACAGAAAGAGAGCAGTGCAAAACAGCAATTTCACTGATGAAAACTGCTTCATTGCACCGAGGATGTCAGAGTCTTGCTATATTGTGATCAGTCCAGAATCCAGATATCCAAGTGATGTGAGTGAACACAAGTGCTGCTCAGGGTTCTTTTATAGATGGCAGAGCAGGTCATGCACGGATTGCAATTTTCCTGTCTGTCTCATTCTCACCCCCAATTCAGTTAACCTTGCATAAAATTATAATGTGTGCTGGTCAATTAAGCACATTACAGACATCCTGTTTGCTCTAGAATTTTTAGTGACTTAATCATTTTCAGTGCTTCACCCATTAGCACTGATCAGGAAATGGCTTCATGGGTACAAAGTTTAGTCTGGTGGACAACCTTACCTAACCACACAAGAATGCTACTTAGTGCTTTCAGTAACCTATCGCTAGGTAACTATGTTACCATGGCAACTAATAATTGCATACAACAACCCACAGTGACTATAAGTGCTACTCAGGGTTCTCATACATGTACGTATGTATGTATGCAGATGGATAAACAGCACTTGAGTTGACTGCCATTTTTCCCCTCAGTTTCATTTGCAACCCCAATTTAGTGGATTCATTTTACTGTATCACAAACATATTATACAATATACAATGATGCACTCAACACCCAACCACTGACAACAGTGGTTGTACAGTTATGTTTGGTTATTAGTAGATTGATCCTTCTTTAGACGATCGAGCACATCAGTATGCGCATCTCAATTCAATGCAATGTTTCATCTACCACGAGCTTCATCATGCAACAAAACAAATGAGTTTTGTTGCCTGATGAAGCGTGTGACAAGCAAAACATTGCTTTGAATTGAGAATTGCCTATTGATGTGCTCACTCATCCAAAGAAGGATCAATCTACTGTTAATACCAAATAATTTTCACAATGTTTGATTATTACTGATCTCTCAATTGGCTAGTGAACTTCACCAAAGATGATGACAATTAGTGACACTCCTTTTGCTCTAGAAGTTTAGTGACTTGACCATTATCAGTGCTTCAACCCTAAGGCACTTACCAAGTAGTCTCATGCGCCAGCCGTTCCTGTGGGAAAGGAATATATATTTCTATAGTGCGCAATAAGGGAAGTAGGGGCTGGCGCACGAGACTACTTACCAAGTAGTGGCTTCATGGGTACAAAGTTTAGTCTGGGGGATAAGCTTACCCAACCACACAAGTATACTTCTTATTGCCTTTCAGTAACCCATTGCTAACATACGCACAACGACCCACTGTATACCCTCACATTGTTACAAGTGTACATACGTACAGTATACAACATGGCCATCTTGCGGTGGGTTACTGGAAGTACCACCCAGCTGCAATCCCTGACCCAAGCAGCTGTGCGGCACAGGCAGTCTCTGTAGCTACGTTGCTTGCCGCTCTGGTGTTGATGTATTTACATGCGAAGGAAGCGGGTGCCTAGTCCTCTATGCACACATTGCCCAGAAGCTCAGGAAACTGGTCTAGAGGGCGGACCTACCAGGACTGTGACCCCTTGAAGACGCAATGATGCTAGAGTGTATCAGAGGGTAGCCAGCTGGCATGATACTCAATTGCCTTCCTGAAGTGTTGTACTAGTACAGTGGAGCCTGTCTAAGACAGCCACCTGTGGTCCTAACTGACCTCTATAGAGAGGTGACAGCCCTACAGAGGTAGACTTTAATGTTCTAGTGGTATCAGGGGCCAGGGAGGCTGACCGCTTTAGAGAGGTGGTTGCCAAACTCAGTGACCCTCTTAGACAGGTTCCACTGTAGCCAGTTGTACAATGACCAACAGGCATACACACAAATGCTAGTTGAGACGAGAACCCCGCTGTCCAAATTCAGTGGGATTCGGAGCCCTACTACACTCAGCAAAATGCATTCTTGTGTGGTTAGGTACGTAAGTTAGTCCGCCAGACTAAACTCTGTACTCATGAAGTCATTTCCTAATCAGTGAAGCACTGAAAATGATCAAGTTACTAAAATTCTAGAGCAAACAGGATGTCTGTAATGTGCTTAATTGACCAGCACACATCATAATTTTATGCAAGGTTAACTGAATTGGTGATTCACTGTGTCCCTATACATTCTAACTAGTAGGAACCCTCCCCATTGCTATGACAACACCTCCAAGCCATGTTTGTTGTCCTGTATCCAAGTACCATCACAGATTCACCCAACTACGAAGGTGTCTGTAGGACTGTTAACCTGCTGCTGTGTTTGCCTGCTGCGCTACATGGGCTATGGTTTACTCGTATTCTTATTACCTGGCTATGCTTGTGATTGTACCTTTTGATTGGATGCGCGCATCATGTGACTCCTATCAGTTGGATTGTGCATGTGGCTTACAGTATACTATGCAGGTGTATCTTTGTTCATTGTTGTTGAATGGAGTCGAACCATGTGTGAGTGGCCATTATCGTCCACCAGAACTAGTTGTAGATAGTACATGCTTCGCTGCCTTGTAGCGTTCGCAGTTGATGCGATCCTGTCTATGTGCATTGGTTGACGCGAATCAAATGCACATTAGTGCATGTATGTTACAGAATAGTGCCAGTGCACTGGATAAGGCCTACAAAACACTACAGTAACCTAACACTATACATACACCATGCTATGTTGCATGGGCGTTCACCATAGTGTACATGCACACGGGGGGGGGGGGGGGGGAACTGAGTGCCGTTGACGAAAGAAATGAAAGAAAGAAACGGTGCAGATCCTCTCAGTCACAGAACAAGCTCACACAGTGAACCCCACTGACAAACAGTCACATGGTTTTCCACAATAACAATGCACAATGGCAACATGTAAAATGGTTCATCAGCTATCACCCAGGCACAAGGAGAGCCTCCTACAATTTACTGCATACACGCACGCACACACACAGACATACCTTCCTTAGATGAAGCATTCCCATACTCATATCCCACTGCAGTGTAGTAACCCTCTGGTTGGAGAGCCTCATTATTGCGCTTTTCTTCCTCCTCTGCAGCGTGTGTGTGTGTGCGTGCACGTGTGTGTGTGCGTGTGTGTGTGTGTGTGTGTGTGTGTGTGTGTGTGTGCGTGTGTGTGTGTGTGGACAGCAACAGTACCAGTGAACAAACATTCAGTTGCTTCGTATGCCTTGTATGTACGTACATATAAAAAAAGGTGACCAGGAGATAGGGACAATTGTACAAACTATAGAGATGTTTTGTGGCAAGGACATGTACAAATAGGCTGGTGTACTGTATATTCACATAGCATCATACCCAGGACGTCTGTGATTAATAAGGGCCTGTGTGCGAGGCTAATACCGGTATACACACTACTGGGGTTGTATTGATGAATATGAATCAGTGTTGCTAGATTAAAGGATAATAGCTGAGAAGGAAAGGATCATAAGCGTTCACAGCAAGGCCTGATGGAAGGAGCTACGTTCGAAGACAAAGCCAATGGAAGGAGCTATGATCCGAAGACCTTAGGCAACCTGTCGAAAAAGGTCACGATCGGCGTCGTTACTGTCAAAGGGCAGTAACGACGCCGATCGTGACTTGTCTTCGGATCGTAGCTCCTTCCATCGGGCCTTGCTGTGAATGCTTATGATCCATTCCTTCTCATGAATCAGTGTTCTCCCTTGAATAATAGTCTAAGAAGGGTGTACTGGACCATTTCTGCAATTTCCTGCACTAGTTGCAGTAGTTGAACGCAGGGAGACCCTTGAAATGCAGCGTTGAAACAGAGTGTAGTGCATGCAAATGTTATCACCCACACCACACAAATGGAGGTATCTTCCAAGTAGGTCACATTCATTACATACATTTCGTCATCACATACATTCTCAGTTTTGTACGCAGCTGACAAAGGCCTTCGGGCCGAAACGTCCTGCATTCAGTTGTTGAATAATCTGCTACGTATTGCCCACAAACTACGTATTCGCCTACAAGTAGGTCACAGTTCAATGCTTCTCAAAGTACTTAGGTTCTTAAGGGAACAATTATATAGAGGTTGTGTACCCTTTACAACAGCCTGGAGAGAATGCTGACTGTGACACATGCTACATTCACTAGAGAGACCACACGTCACATACATATGCTGAGACAGCATGGTCAAACTCTCACCCTTCATCAATTCCTCCTCCATGATGTCCCTGTTCAGTGACAAGTACCGTTCTTCATCCAGAGTTGCCTCCAAATCCTCCTCCTCTTTAGCTAGGCGACGAACAATATTCGGCTTGAGACAGAACATTGCCTTGTCCGACAGGTGTGCCCGGCCGTCATACCTGAGGGGACAGTACCAAACACACTGTGAGCCAATCCTATCAAGCAAGTAATACAGTGAAACCTGTCTAAGACAGCCACCCATGGACCAGTTGGAGTTGGCCTTTATAGAGAGGTGGCTGCATTACAGAGGTAGACTGCAATGATTCATTGCAGTGTTAGTGCTATTTGGGGCCAGAGAGGCTGGCTGGTTTAGAGAGGCGGCTGCATTACGCAATGACCATCTTAGACAGGCTTCACTGTATGCACGGGCTAGGCAAACAGAATGGACCATTAAATTTATTTATTCATTCAACTTCATCATGTCCTATCACATGTGCACTTGCCACCCTTACTTATTCTGCTGTTGCTTCTTATCTTGCACGATCAGTTTTAGTACCGTTTTGCAACTGAATGGCATATTTTGACGATGTTTTGAACATGTCATTGGCAAACTAGAAACTGCATAGCACACACGACGGCGTTACCATCCACTACCCTCCTTCTGCCTGCGATTACCCCTGTGGCTGTCAGACACACCTGTCTATCATGAGTGACCTTTCTCCCATCCATGGGATGAGCAATGCCCCAGTGTCTTCTTTGAGTGCAGTTTCCGCGTCATTATACAACTGACAGGCGTAACCAAATACCAGTAACTCTTCATCTCTTTCTTGTTCTGGCTCTTCTTTGTGGTCCAAGCCTACTAGAATAGACATCTCTCGTTATGTGAAACTATCAACCGAGGCCCATCAGTCAGAATGTCCCTCTTCTAAAAGATGCCCACCATAGTCTAATCATATTCATAGATTCTGTTTCTATGACAATTTGACAATATGGCGGAAGACGGCTCCCAAGCGGCGTTGAATAGTTCAACAGATCAAGCGGAACAGACTGAGGTATGGTTGCACCTTTTCATTTTATCGTGACACGGCGAGTGCAGTTATCCTGAGCAAGAGCATGCACGCCATTTAACAGTTAACTAGTTGCTTTTAAAGATTTAGCTAGCATTCAGCTACTGGTCATGATGAACGTTCCGAGTCACTAGAGGGTATGCTGGTATCATCTCACAGTTCGTACGGGTCAAGAATCCCGGAGTATCTAGTAAGGTAGCCAGTTGGGAAGTAGCTATTTTAGTGGTGGTAGCACGGCCAACACCTGAGGGGGACTGCATGGTAGCTGATATTTGCTCCTGGTGTGTAGGGAGGCCCACTTGAGCAACAGACTGACATAGGAGGGGCTAAAGACCTCACTTCAGCAAAGGATGGGGGAGGAGAGGAAGAGAGCCCAGACATTGCTGAAGAGGAACAAGTGGAAGAAGAGGGTGCTTCCACAGGATTGAAAGATGGAGTTTGTCAGGAAGAGGACCAGGATAGTGATGCAGGATGGGAGACGGATTTGGAGATAGAAGGTACACATATTGTATGTATGACAAACAGAAGTCTGCTATAAAGGCTCTGAAATTAAGTGAAGAAATGGGCAACAAGTGCTAACATCAGTGATGTCAAGTGTATAGCATATGTAGGCCCACCGCTCAGTATAGGCCCACAGTTCAGTATAGGCCCACAGCTCAGTATAGGCCCACAGTTCAGTATAGGCCCACAGTTCAGTATAGGCCCACAGTTCAGTATAGGCCCACAGTTCAGTATAGGCCCACAGTTCAGTATAGGCCCACAGTTCAGTATAGGCCCACAGTTAAGTATAGGCCCACAGCTCAGTATAGGCCCACAGCTCAGTATAGGCCCATAGCTCAGTATAGGCCCACAGTTCAGTATAGGCCCACAGTTCAGTATAGGCCCACAGTTCAGTATAGGCCCACAGCTCAATATAGGCCCACAGTTCAGTATAGGCCCACAGCTCAGTATAGGCCCTCAACTCAGTATAGGCCCATAGCTCAGTATAGGCCCATAGCTCAGTATAGGCCCATAGCTCAGTATAGGCCCACAGCTCATAGGCCCACAGCTCAGTATAGGCCCATAGCATAGTGTCCACGCTCTTCTCTTGTTCATGTTCTCACAGAAGAGAAGGAAGAGTATGACACTACTGGGAAGAAGCTGTACCTGCAAGCGTGTGAGACAATGGGGATAGTCCCTGTGTCTGCGTTCCTTCGTAATGTGGAGGGAAGTGAGGTGGATTTGAGGCACCACGGAATAGGGCCCAAGGGAGCCAAGGCTATTGCTATTGCACTAGCTGTAAGTGTGTGTGTGTGTATGTGTGTGTGTGTGTGTGTGTGTGTGTGTGTGTGTGTGTGTGTGTGTGCATGCGTGCGTGCGTGTGTGCGTGCGTGCATGCGAGCGTGCGTGCGTGCGTGATATGTGTGTGCCATTACATGTATGTTTGCATGTTTGTTACTGTGTGGCCAACATTTAACCCTTAGACTAACACCACAGTGACACACTTGAATCTGAGTGACAATGGCATTGGGACAGAGGGAGCTGTGGCCGTAGCCGACATGCTGAAAGAAAACTGCTTCATCACACATATTAACCTTTCTGACAATGTCATGGGACCACCTGGGGCATATGTCGTGGGCGACATGCTCCTTAGCAACAGCTCAATCACACACTGCTACCTGAGAGGTACATACGTGTATAGATGTGTGTATTCAGTTAAATGCCATTATATAAAAATGATTGGTAGGTGGGTATGTACGTATATGTAGGCTGACTGTACTGGCTGCTGTGGTTCTGCCTGTGCATATTGCATACATAATACGTACACTTTTGCCTGTTTCTTCTCTTTAGGTAATGCTTTCAATGATTCAGCTGCCCCTGCCATTGCAGAGTTGATAAAGGTGTGTGAATGTCTCCAACTGTAGACTCACACGGCGTGTCACCTGTCATGGTGTGGTGTGTGCACTTACTATCATTCATCCTCTGCAGAGCAATTTTAGACTGCAGGAATTGGATCTGAGTCACAATGAGCTGTGTGAAGAAGGTGGTATTCAGATTGGCCCTTCTCTGGGTACGTATGTGCATATCTTGAATTGGCAAGTGCTTTGGACTTGCCTTTCATTCCTTCATGCCATTACATGTGCACTGTGGCATATGTACATTTTGCATGTGTCACGAGTATGTATTAGCGTACATAGGAAGTTGCCTTCTTCTTGTTACTGTTGCTGCTCAGGTGACAGTGAGGCACTGCACACTTTGGACCTGAGTTGGAACCACTTGCGGGGGAAGGGGGTCACAGCCTTGGCCGCAGGACTGAAGGTGAGTCCAGTGCACACGTGGTTATGTTATTGTTATTATACCACCCGAGACACACTGTCTACTTCGCTGTGTGACGTATTGCCACTATGCTCTGATCAGTAGCTCAGTGTGCCGGATGTGGGAGCCCTCTTTCACTGTGTTATTACGTACGTATCTTGTAGTCCAACCAGATGCTGCGCAAGCTCAACATTGCCTTCAATGGGTTGGGTAATGCAGGTGCTCTGGCCATGGCTGATGCCCTCAAGGCCAACAGCACACTAATGGAACTTGACATCTCGTAAGTCCCTACCCCATACACACACATACGTATGTACATCTTTGAATGGTGTTCCAGCTAGATTGCACTAGATTGCATCAGATCAGTGCTTGCATGTATGTATGCCCTAATGTATGTACGTAAGTGTACCATTACTGTGTTAATTGGGTGTTCATTCTGTTGTGGTAGAGAAAATCGCATTTCAGTGGATGGAGCTACAGCCCTGGGCAAAGTTCTGTCTGTCTGTGATGGATTGAAGATACTCATGGTATGCGTGCATACCTATGTATCTCATACCGACCTGGTATGACCCTATGATTAGGGTTCAATTAGAACCTGAAGTTATCACAAGGCTTGGCCTCCTGGGTTTCGGTTACAGGATGCTATTTTGCCTATTAGCCACACACACACACACACACACACACACACACACACACACACACACACACACACACACACACACACACACACACACACACACACACACACACACACACACACACACACACACACACACACACACACACACACACACACACACACACACACACACACACACACACACACACACACACACACACACACACACACACACACACACACACACACACACACACACACACACACACACACACACACACACACACACACACACACACACACACACACACACACATCACATGCACCCTCTTGTTCTTTTAGTGTGGTCACAACCCACTGCAAATAGAGGGAGTGAAGGCTATTCTAACTGGAATACAGGGCAATACCAAGTGCTCTCTGGAACTACTTGACCTCAGTGTAAGTAGCTACAGCGTCATTTATCACAGCAAGCAGTGTGTGGTGTGCGTTATGTGTGCATGCATGTATACAGTGGCAATGACTACGCATTTAGCAGTGTATCAAGAACACTTAAACTGCAGTCTCCTCTATGACGAAGCTGCTTCTCCTACGTTCCGCGAGGCCTACACATGAAGAGAACATGCACTGTCATGCAAGCTGTGTGTGTGGTGATACATATTGACACATAGTGAGTGCAGCTTAAGTCACTTCCACATCTTACAAAACCGAATTTCTACTGTTGTCGTCTCATCAGGCTGTGTGCAATATATTTGTATATACTAGTTCACATGCCAAAACTGGCTTTGATTTACGTCGGTGATTGTTTCTGTTGCACTAGCCATCATCGAAAACCATCATGCTAGGTGCTCTAGATGGAGCTGGACCACACAGTCTACAACAATGCTATTCCAACGTTTAAACATCTATACGCAGTCAAAGGCAGGGACCTTTCTACACTACAGTGCAGTTTAGGTGTGATACTGTTGTGAATATTCAGGTCTGTAGCAATAGGAAATTACTAGAATTACACACACCAACTGGCCAAACCAGTATGTTGAGCTGCAGCCAGTTTGGAGTAGTTCCGGTGAGTATTTTGCGGTACTTCTGTGGATACACTAACCTGGTACACATGTGTATAGTAGCCCCAATTATAATGGGAGGGGGAATACACAGGTGCAGACGGTCAATTACTACTTTCACTGTTCATTTTGGGGATGGAGCAATGTTTGCCTTTTCTTTTTCCTTAGGCAGTGTAGCGCTTACTGTCACCATCAGTCATCTGTGCAACTGCTTTGTTCTTTTAACACTGAAACAGTTTGCTCAAGGCGTTGATCGCCGAGCTGATATGTGTGTGTGTGTCACACATGATTTCTTCTGCATGTTGAGGTGTTCCTTCCTAGTAAGGACAGAAAAGGGTTGTTGAAATTGTGTTCATGTCATGTATTCGTACCTCTCGGCTTGCTGTCTTGTTCGGACTGGCCACTGGTCTCCACAGCCTGCTTCTTCCTGCAACAATGTCTATTTCTTCCAGACCCATAGTGGAGGTCGGCTGCACTGAAGAGTGGTACAGCTAGCAGTGACACTGTCAAAATGACATACAAATTGGCCTCAGCGGTGATGTACTCTGACAGAATGTACTGGACTGAGTGTCCAACACAGGATCCCATGATAAGAACACTGTATCCAATGTCCCGGCTGTGCTCTGGTGCAATGCCAGCGTACACTGAATGGAAGGAGGATGACTATTGGACACCATTCACAAGTGAAAGAGCTCTGTTAATTAGTTGTGTACATGTGTGGGTAGTGGGGTGGAGATGCTAATCAGCTTACCTAGTGCAGTGGCACTGTTTACTCCGTAGCAGAGTCCAAAAATGACTGACAAGATTGTAACCACTGTAAAGCTCGGTTGGCGCACCCAAGCAATAAGGAAGACAATAGACCCCGTTTGTGCTAACCCAATGGTGAGCGCCACAATGACATAACTGGCCATGTACCTCATCAGCCAGCCACCGCTGAAACTTCCCAAGCCGGAGAACACACCCCACAAAATAACGGCTACCCCCACAAACTCAACACCGATACACTCAGTGATGTACATCTGCAGTTGAAGGGTATAAATGTGTGTGTGTGTGTGCGTGTGTGTGTGCGTGTGTGTGGGTATGTGGGTGTGTGGGAGTGTGCGTGCAACTCTTTACATGCTGAATATCATCACCTTACCTTAGTAAAAACGGCAAAGAAATATCCAGTGATTAACCCATGAAGTATTTTCAGGGGAAGAGCAAGTGTATACACTGGGGTGAGAGTCAGCTTGAAGGCTTCTGCGCCATTCTTCATAGTATGTATGATAATTCCGCAGAGTGCTTCTCTCAGACCCATGGAGCTGATTCTACACTGATGGTAAGTAGCACCTCTTGTGATGGAGAAGATAACAACTGACAGCAAGGCAACACCTGTGCACACAGCTACCAAGGTGTAGTACTTGGTGGTGTTAGCAGAAGCAGCAGCAGTCGAGGAGGAAAGCATCACACAGACACGATGGCTTAGCTCAGATGTGGCATTGTGCGTGTTGTTGTCAAGCGGGAAGGTACTGTTATCAGGTCCGGAGAGACCCTGCTGCCCGGACAAGCTAGTGACTGCAATAAGTCCTCCTACAACAGCCGCCGAATTGCATGAGAATATGATAATGGCACTGAACCGTCCCTGGTACGTTATCTCGTCAACCTTTGCTCGCTCAACAACTCGCCGAACTTCATCGTTCTTGGTGACGCCGAGTGAGGTATACATTAGGCCATAGCCAATGCCCTGCACAAACGATGACGGCATGATTGTGTACCAGCTGGGATAGAAGTAGCTGGTCGTGAAGAGGAGCGTGCCAAGACCGCTGAAGATTGAGCACGTCTTGGAGCCGATAATAGCCACCAAGGATGGCGCTAGCAACGTAGAGCTCATGAGGGCGACGTAGAGGGCGGCCAGAGAGAAGGATCCCAGCTCCGCGTTGAAGGAGGTGGTGAGACTGCTGAGGACCCAGTAAGCGGCGTTGATCAGGAGGGCACCCAGGCCGAACATAGCAACTGTAGCGTACGATGCGGCAAGTGTCTTGGCCCGTCCGCCTACCCGATCTGCGTCACAATTCTCTTTCCTGTCTGCAGTCGAGGGTTCGCCCTCAAACACATGATGGTGGCGACTATGTGGTTCTCTGCTGTCCTCAGAGTTCAGCATCTTTCTCACTGGTCAGAAGTACAGTAACTGCATGTGTGCGGTGACGGTGCGTGCAGGGCGTAACCAGATTCTACTGGTCAGCGCTTCGGTCATGACTCGTAGGATGCTTGTCGGACGCTTCCGCCTTTCGCATGCAATAATTTTTCTGCACGTAGGTGTGTTCAGTATCTGCGCTTGTCATCCATTTGATTAGTCTGGCTTGCTAGACCGTCCCCTAAGCGCCCGGTAGGCGTGGAAGGGAAGGGACGGTCTAGCGGCAGTATAGATTAAATAACACCTTTTCGACCAATCAGATCCGTTTCCCCGGAATCCCGGGTAATAGTATTCATTGACGATTGAAGAAGACGGGGCAAGCGTGTGCCATGAGTTCGGAGGCGGATCGTTGCTGCTGTCTTTGCATTGGCTCCGTAGAACAACCGTACTACTTGGTTAAGCGAGGCGCGCTAACATCAGCTGGTGGAGGCTCCCTCGCAGCTCGTAGCATTTAACTGCAGCCCCGAAGTCAGAAACAATGGAGCTCCGTGCATGCCTCTGCAAAGGTTGTTACAACGCAGTAATGCCGCTAAAGAGTACACTACCAACACAGAAGGTAGTGCCTAACATTCCTCCATAGTACTCGCAACAATGCGGCCAGCACTCGAATATGATGGACTTCCCATGTCCAGTGACTCGGCAGCAGGCTTACGAAGGTATCCTTAGGGCTGATGACGCTCTTCAAGGCTTCCTTCTGACGTCTCGTTAGGACCGACATTGACTTGCCCAGTGCACTCAAAGCGAATGATACAGCCCCTTCGAAGGACTCCTCCATAATCAGCCTGTACTAGACAGGCTGGACAGGTGCGACGTAATAATTGGCACCATAATGCAAAGGTGTTATCTAATCTATACTGCCGCTAGACCGTCCCTTCCCTTCCACGCCTACCGGGCGCTTACGGGACGGTCTAGCGGGCCAGACTACCATTTGATATGTTCTTGACATGTTCTATTTTATAGTATGATAATGTGTGTAGTTAAGTAGCATTTCAGCATCACATAATCTAACATACCTGCCTCAATCTGTAATGTATAAAACAGATAATTAAGCAACCCCACTAATAAGATGGACCGATGGACTGCCTGACCGTGTCCACTAATTTTCATGACCATACACCATGTATCAGTATAAATGCACCATACATTATTTGTTAACCTGATAATGGCATAAAGACTCGTTGCTGGTACAAGATCACTGTATTGGCAGTTTCAAGCTCATTCTCACACAGCAGAAGGGTTTATTTATTTTTCAGGCCATTTTTCAGCCACCCAGGCCTTCATCACCTGCTACAACAGTTTATATCTGCCGAGGCATGATAATCAGCTCAAAAGCTACCACTACAGCGACCAGGAATGCATTGTTAGCCTGTGAGAATTTTGATCAACTTGACTGACAACAATGATTTGTATCATCTTGTGAATTTATACATCATGCTATATCATATGTATCACAATTATTGTGGCAACACATGTGCATGAGTCTGCATGTGAATAACCAAAAACCACTGTACACAACAGCTACCCATTATGCATTAGTCTATGATCCCCCTACCCCCCCCCCCCCCCCCCCACACACACACACAGTCAGCATGTCCAAATACAACCTTACTGCATTGTGATCCCCCCACTCCTTGTATTGTTAGGGTATCACTGTGGGGCCACCGATACCAGAGCTGCTGGAAGCCTTGAAGGAATCTCACCCTAAACTAAAGGTCATCTCTGAGCCGATGTACGCCAGAATGAGCAAGATTCCAATACATCCAATGTAAGCGCTTTGAATGGTACTTTGTTATCAAAAGTGAAGCGTGTATGCTACAGTGTACACAAATAAGCAGGTGGTTGTGAATGATTTTGTGAGTGATTTGATAGAGGCTCATTGCTGTGTGTGTGGGTAACTGAGGGTAGAGAGTGAATGAGCGATGGAGCAGCCACTGGAATTTGCAAGCCATCAAATCTCTGGGATGTTTCAAGTGTAGATCTTCCTCAACTGGTGTAAATCTTTATACAAGATGAAGAAGACCTACAGATCAAGACATCTTGTACATTTACCGTATAGTTTCTAATATAAGCGGCCCTTAAAAATAATTCCAGCGCTGAAAGGCGCTTATTATTAGAACGGCCAAAAATATGCAGTGACCAAGGGGCGCTTCAATTAGACGGGCACCTAGCACATGTATTAGAGCAGAATAGTACTTTTGAGTGCCTGCGTACAGAACGGCACACTGCTTTTGTTTCGCTGTGTACTGGCATCGACTTGGCACTTGTGGGTTCCTCGCAATCAGCAAATATAGGCGCCACCTGGATGTCTTCTTTGTCAGCCTACGCCACTCAGTTCCAGTGGGTGCTTCCCTGGTCTCCCCACTGGTCACTTGACTGGCTTAACCATCTTCTTCCCACATTCTGTGGACGTGAATGAAGCAGCGACGCGGTTAAAGTAGTCCATCAGGGCCGCCATTTTGCTGTCTCACATTCAGCACATGGGTATAGTGCAAAATAATATATTCTGCTCCAATAATTTAGGCGCCGCCTGATATTATTTCCAATGCCCAAGGGCACTTACAATTGGGACGGGAAAAATAGGATATGCCCTAGGAGGCACTTTAATTGGGGCAGCGCCTATATTAGAAATTATACGGTATAGTGCTTGCGAGCCCCAGTTTCTGCACTATGGCTCATTAACGTTAACATGCAAGCAAATGCTTGGTTAGGTTTTGATTTCACCTTTAGTAGCGTGTTAGAGGTGACAATTTCTTATCAGACACCGATTATATGTATTAGTTATAGCACCTCCTTGAGGGATGTCGCTGATTTATAAGCACGTGGCCTGAGGGCGCAAAGCGCCTTAGGAGGGAGTGCCGAACAAAGGGAAGCATGGGTGAATGTTAATTGGTGTCTTGCCAAATAAGGAAAACATTAGGGGAGTGTGGGTGATATAATCGCTCTCCAATATGATATAATCGCTGTCTGATAAGAAATTGTCACCTCTCAGTGCAAGTAGCACTTTTATAGTCACTCAATAAACATAGCAACCACCTAGCAACAGCAAATAACTTATTGGAGAGTGATTATATCTTATTGGAGAGCAAGAATATATAATTGGGTTCACGAAAATATCTAATCGGGTTTGCGAAAATGTCTAATTGGGTTCAGTGTGATTCAATCAATAGCAACAACACTTCACACACAAGTGCTTCCATTCAGATCAAACATAAAACAGTTCAGTGAAGTATATGTAATAGTTAAATGCTGACCAAGAGGTGTCTCTGAGATTTAGAGCACGAGGCGCGAGGGCGCGAAGCGCCCGAGTGCCGAGTGGTCTAAATCTTCAGAGACACCGATTGGTCAGCATTTAAGTGTTATAGATCCCAACGATTGGGCAAGGAGCGGCAGTGAATCAGTTTAACTACTTGTACTTGCGTCATCACGCGTCTTCCGGAAGTAGTTAGCAATTTCTGACAATGGCCGAGAAAACGTCGTTTGGTTATTGGGTTTGTCATCTCGCAGCAGACGTTCCTAAAGGTCGGCAGTGGATGCGGCGCATAAGCTAAACGTAAGCTTACTCACTGTCGGCCCCATTAGCCACAGCGTTTCCCAGAGCGGTGTCCTTAGCCTGTTCCCAGCTCGTAACCAGTTTCTTTCTCGGCTCTGGTTTGTAGGCCGCTGCATGCCGGATTGTTGCTTTACCCTGTTTGTCGACGAAACAAGTAAGCCGGGCAACCTTTGCATCGTATGTTGTGGGGTTAGCTACTATTGTTATCGCAGCTGCAATTTCTCTGCTATAGACTACGGGCCCAAGCCACGCCTATGCTCTAAATCGCTATTTAGAGCATAGGCGCGAACGCCGCGCCTGCTACGCCCATGCTCTAAATCGCGATTTAGAGCATAGGCGCGAACGCCGCGCGTGCCACGCCCATGCTCTAAATCGCGATTTAGAACATAGGCGCGAACGCCGCGCTTCCAATTAGAACACGGCTAGACGAAATAGACCACGGCGCGAAACAACATCCGGGGTGTCTACGACGTTTAGAAACATCGTTTAGACGGACGTTACCATGGCAACGGGATCTATATAGTTATAGATCCCGTTGTCATGGTAACATGCATCTAAACGATGATTCTAAATCGGAGAGAAGCATTCCAATTGCCTTGTGCGTGATTATAAATCCCGTAGACGTATGTGGCAGGCAGAGTGCGCGTGACGATAAATCCCATACACGTACAGGGCGGGCAGAGTGCGCGTGAAGTGTATAATGACGTCATCACTGCCATTTTGTATCTGCTGTGATACGAGCTTGTTGCTGCGAGTTTTTCCTTCAGTTCTCACCGAATGGCCTCCCTACGAAGCAGGAGTAAGGGCAGACGGTGAAGGAGTGTAACGAGAAAGATTACGGCTGCCGTAAAGTTCTTTTATTGAGCTTCTGCATCATCATCCGTTGCCAATGACGCGGGCGTCGTCAAGAGGAGCTAGTGGAGAGGATTTTCATTGGATTAGTGAACAGTTTTAGGATCTATATTTTAACTATATATTACATATACAGTAACTCTACACTACTCAACCATATATAATGGTTGGGTTTTGAATATATATGGTGCATGCCACTGTAGTTTCAGTCATGGAAAGGGGCACAAAAAGCTTCGTCCTATTGGAAGCACTGAGCAAACTGATTACTGCTGTTCTACCGTACTACAGCTGTCGAAATTTGTGCGTTGATTGAGATGGAAAAGATGGAAAACCACAAAAGCTGTTTCACTAGTCAGCGACATCCCTCCAGGAGGTGTTATAACTAATATGTATATAGTGTAAATACCTTCAACAGAGAACCAATGGTGTCCACAAGATTTAGAGCATCTTGAAAACTGATATAAATGCCTTTGTGCTTTGCATACGGGCATCAAAATGGTGGGTCTCTACTGGTACTCTAAATCCTGTGGATGAAGAACCACTCCATCTTATCTAGCCTCTGTTAATATTATGTCACTTGATCATGAGAGGTGTATGTGTGTGTATGTATGCTGTGTACTCTGTGGTCTATTGCAGTGTCAAGAAGGCTGATCCAGCTGAAGTTGTGGCCTCTGAAGACCAGCAAGCTGAGGAAAACAAAAATGGTGTCCTTTCAGAGGCCCAGCAGCCCAAAGAATGACAACTTGACATTGATGTCAGGTCATTAATCTTCTTTGTACATGCTGAATCTATTATACCTTTTCATGGACCATGCATAATTAATTCTAAAAATAAACAAATTTTCATCTGACTAGTGAAACAGCTTTTGTGCTTATCCATTTTTTGCTGCTGGAGAGGCAAAACACTGGTTGTCACAGATGGTTGCCTGCTAGTAGTTGACCTTGTCAGTTGTATATTTGTAAACTGTACGTACATCATGCATGGATGATATGAAGATAATAGATATGTGAAGTGAATATACATGCGCATGTGGTAATAATGACTGTTTAAATGAGGAGTGCTTGTGCGTGACAATTTACATTAATACGCTTATGTGTCGCGTGGTAAGCATATAGCTGACCAGTAGCATCTGGTTCGACAGGATCGGAGCCGCATGCACAAACCGGTTTGAAGTAAGGAGGATAGCCAACATGCAGACCTCGGACGGCGTCAGGGACTTACACTGTCCTCAACACGTGTCCAGTCCTGAGCCCTCTACTACGGAGAGGACAAACTATGACGACACAGATCAGGTACGCGGACGGGCCAAGACACTTGCCGCATCTTACGCTACAGTTGCTATGTTCGGCCTGGGTGCCCTCCTGATCAACACCGCTTACTGGGTCATCAGCAGTCTCACCACCTCCTTCAACGCGGAGCTGGGATCCTTCTCTCTGGCCGCTCTCTACATCGGCTACGTCAGCTCTATGCTGCTAGCGCCATCCCTGGTGGCTATTATCGGCTCCAAGACGTGCTCAGTCTTCAGCGGTCTCGGCACGCTCCTCTTCACGACCAGTTACTTCTATCCCAGCTGGTACACAATCATGCCGTCATCGTTTGTGCAGGGCATTGGCTATGGCCTAATGTATACCTCACTCGGCGTCACCAAGAACGATGAAGTTCGGCGAGTTGTTGAGCGAGTAAAGGTTGATGAAGTGACGTACCAGGGACGGTTCAGTGCCATTATCATATTCTCATGCAATTCGGCGGCTGTTGTAGGAGGACTTATTGCAATCATTACCTTGTCCGGGCATCAAGGTCTCTCCGGACCTGATAACAGTACCTTCCCGCTTGACAACAACACACACAATGCCACATCTGAGCTAAGCCATCGTGTCTGTGTGATGCTTTCCTCCTCGACTGCTGCTGCTTCTGCTAACACCACCAAGTACTACACCTTGGTAGCTGTGTGCACAGGTGTTGCCTTGCTGTCAGTTGTTATCTTCTCCATCACAAGAGGTGCTACCTACCATCAGTGTAGAATCAGCTCCATGGGTCTGAGGGAAGCACTCTGTGGTATGGCCAGGCACAGTGCAGAAGTCTTCAAACAGGCCTCCTCCCCAGTATACACACTAATTCTTCCACAGAGATTTCTTCACGGGCTAGCCGAGGCATTTTTCTTTGGTGTATTTACTAAGGTAAGGTTACACTCGTGGTAACTCTATAGCTATAGACACACACACACACACACACACATACACCCCCCACACATGCGCACATGCACACTATCACACACACTCATGTGCGCACACACACACACACGCACACACACACACACACACACACACACACACACACACACATTTATATCTTTCAACTGCAGATGTACATCACTGAGTGTGTCGGTGTTGAGTTTGTGGGGGTAGCCATTATTTTGTGGGGTGTTTTCTGTGGCTTGGGAAGTTTCAGCGGTGGCTGGCTGATGAGGTACATGGCCAGTTATGTCATTGTGGCGCTCACCATTGGGTTAGCACAAACGGGGTCTATTGTCTTCCTTATTGCGTGGATGCGCCAACCAAGCTTTACAGTGATTACAATCTTGTCAGCTATTTTCGGACTTAGCTACGGAGTAAGCAGTGCCACTGCACTAGGTAAGTTGGCTGGTACTTGCAACCATTTCATTTGCTTTTCTGTGTTATACTTGCTAAAGGGTTTCTAATCCCGATTAACAATTGTGCCCTACACTCTATCAAATGAAGATAGTATGGAATGACATGTTTCAATGTACTTCATGTGATTATGCTATTAATGGTCCTAATACTGTGTTCATGTGGCTAAGTGAAGAGCACATTAATTGGGCAAATGGAGCATGAAACCCTGAAATGACTGTACACTGGAACCTGTCTAAGACAGCCACTCTAACTGACCAATATATAGAGGTTGTTGATATACAGAGGTAGATTGCTCTGCTTTAGTGCTATTTGGGGCCTGGGAGTGAGGCTGGCTGTTTTAGAAAGGAGGTATGGCATGCCTAACACAGTGACTATCTTAGACAGGATCTACTGTACTACCACAATACTGTATAGAAACTTGTACTGTAAAATTACGTGTGCACACCTACATCAAACTATAGCTATGTGCGCACATACTTCAAACTACGTGTGCACATAGATCGAGGCATGAGCAAGCCTATAGTTCCTATACTTTACTCACGTGATCAAGTGCAATGCACAAATGTCAATCGGGACTAGAAATCGTGAAACCACTGTACTTGACATGTGAATATTAATGTTTAGCTTATGGTTGATGCAATGCAAGTTATTCAGACGTTTGCCTTTGCTGTGACCTCAGCAATGTTGCAGTCATGGCAGCAGCAGCCCCTTGCATACAACACATTCACTGCAGGCTGAATGGCTATGTCCTTCCTTACTCTTCACAGTGTACACTGGCGTTGCGCCTGGAAGCAGTGAAACGGGCTACAGTGCACTTATAATAGGATCCTGCATTGGGAATGCCATCCAGTTCATCCTATCAGCATACATCACTGCTGAGGCCAATTTGTATGTCATTATGACAATGTCACTGCTAGCTGTACCACTCTTCAGTGTAGCCGACATCCACTTTGGGTCTGGAAGAAACAGACTTTGTTGTGGGAAGAAGCAGGCTGTGGAGACCAGTGGCCGGTATGAACATGACAGGAAGCCGAATGGTAATGACACACCTATGGCATCAACATTTCTGGCAACAGCTAATTCTGTTATGCATGTGATTTGTTCATGTTTGAACAGTGATAGATCTTCGATCAGATATATGTTATTATTCTGAGCCCATTTTATCTCTGTTGGTGGCACTATAAATGTGTTGCTGTGTGTTTATGAGCAGAAATGATGTTTGTCCACACTAGCTAAATACCTGCCCTTGGGTGGGTTCTCCCTTGGTTTGTACTTTGAGCGATAAATTGATCAAAACTGTCCTTTTGATTGGAACCATTCTATAGACTCGCTCCGTAAAACTCTGTACGTGCAGAAAGTACTTGTGTTAATCTATTTCATCTTAAGGAGCCCAGCCGTGAAGGTACTAACCACCTTAGGTCACCCCCTGTATTGCTGTCATGTACTTTTCCAAGTTTGGTGAAGATTGGTGGAAAATTGAAGGAGGAATTTGTGGACAACGAAACATGATCTTTTCCCTATCTCTTAAATATATGGCAGCGACCGTAAAACAGGCAAGAACTTGGACGGAACGGCTTTAAATCAATTTTACTCTGTTACTCTTGCTATGTATCTTCGTAATCCTACCACGTTTTGTGATCATTCGCCCAAAGCAATTAGTTATCAAAAGTTTTATGAGTTACGTTTATTATAATAAGATTGCACACACTGCTGATTATTAACCACATTTTGTAACTTAGACTGAAACTCTGCCATTGAAAGTTGCATTAATGTGATTCTGATGGTGATCGATAGTTGAATGAGCCGCCATCTTGCTCAGCCATTTTGAAGCCATAACTAGATTCGTTATTGAAGTTCTTGTCATTTTTGTGAACCTCCAGATCTTTAGCCGACCCTTTAGTAGCCGGGTCACTGGTCATCGCCAACAGGGAATGGATCAATGGCTGTTGGCGGTGACCAGTGACCTGGCTGCTAAAGGATTGGCTAAAGATCTGGAGGTTGCCGGTGCTGGTCCAGTTAACTGCCATTTGCCCTCCCCCCCCTCTTTCCTTGCCATGTGTAGTTCCGAACGTTGTCTTTTAATGCTAATCCTGCTGTCTCAGTCATTACTTAGTTACCAACATGTCCCTGCCTGCATATATACTCCCTCTCGCCCCCACAATGTTTTGCATTCGTCTAGTATACTACATACATAGTGTGATCTGTTTGGGACACTCTCTCATTGATGCTTGCAAATCTGTCTCTCTAACCCAATGAAATATAGTAATTTATCAAGCAATCTCCCTCTTCTCCTATTGCAATGTCTACGTCACTGGAAACGTTTCGGTGTGGCAAACCTCTTACTGATGTACTGTACGTCATGCACTACATGTTCATGGGACAGACATGTGCATATGATGCAAGGATGTGCATATGAGCATGCATACACATTGAAGACACTTTTCCTCGTGTGCATAGGCTCGAATTCCCTTCAGCTGGAATGCAGCAGTGTTCCCGTCAAAGAGACAACTGTTTGAGTGTTCTTTGTGGATGATGACACTATATACACTGTCATGATTTATACATTACTGAACAACCATAATATGTCCATTTTTTCATTTAATTTGTGAATAAGATTGTTGGTTAGGGTCAATTCATCCAAGTACATATTGTATACACATTTAGATCTATGTATGTATAAGCCTACTAATTATATTAGTTGCATGCACATGGTATATAATATTATATTCAAGACAGCACAATTTCGAGCCATATAGCTGTCGCCCTGCGTGTCTACTACTACTCGCGCAGGTTCATTGCACAATATAGTTTATCTCAATTTGGCCCTGTTGAATGGCGGCCGAACACAGCCAGTTACTAGCTCTCAAACATGGCCGTTTTAGTACAATCGCCCAGATAGTTTGGGAGAAAGTGTCACTCTGAAGCCGCCTCGTAGGCTGTAGGGCGAGAATAAGGTGAGACAGACAAGCATGCACAACTACTGTAACCCTGTGGTGCATGTGCGCCGAGGGTTAATTATTGATGACATTACCCTGACGTACAGAATATATACATAGTTATTAATTAATAGGAATGAGCATAGTCTATGAATCAACTAAGATAGATCACTTCCATATTCTCATGTTACCAAAACTGTAAAGGCTTTGGATTACACAAAATTGTAAAATGTGGTCATTAGAATGAGCACAAATAATTGATAATTATACAAAATGGAACATAATATGGACAATTGCAGATAAATAATAGAGTTGGTCAATGTGTAGCCAGGGTACATCAGACTGTAGATTCTTTCCACATCAACGTTCGGTAGTCTGAAGGGGGCACATGCAACAAGGGCTAATCTATGGTCCTTCACTTTACAGCATTACAGCAAAGATGAATGCATGCACAGTAAATGGCCATGACGGCAGTCTGCTTCACACAAAGACATGAACTAACCATCATTCTTTTCATTGAGGTGGCAGCTGCCAGCGATGCTGTGAACTCCCAACAAAGATGGGCCTACAAGAGTTTACACACACACACACACGCACACACACACAAACGCACTAATTGTCACAAATCACATGCGTTGTGATGCATGAATGTGTATTGTACCATTCTCTTGATTCCTGTTGCTAACTGTGTTACAAGATGGGTTGTCATCACGTGCGACCTGCTTCCTGCTACAGCAGTTTCTGCTTCTTCCTGATCCAAAGTGGTGGTCAGCTGCAGTAAAGAGCGGTACTGCTAGGACAAGAGTAACCAATATGACATAGAGATTGGCCTCAACGGAAATGTACTCCGACAGAAAGAACTGAGCCATTTGCCCAAAGCAATTCATGATCACGAGGATGTTGTACCCAATCTCCTTTACTTTGCCAGGGGCAGTCCCAGTGTAGACTGTTGAATGTGAGGAAAGGGGACAATGTCATGCAATTAGCATAGATATACAATGGCATGCAATTGCACAATATATCACATTACCATGGCAACCGGGTAATACCTGGACTGTGCAAGATGTTACATCTCACACTTGAACATGATGTGATACAGTGGAATCCTTATGGCCACTGTGTTAGGAAGCCACCTCTCTAAACAGCCAACCTCCATGGCCACAAATAGCAGCTAAAACATTGCAATCTACTTCTGTAGCAGCAACCACCACTCTATAAAAAGGTCAGTTAGAATTGGCCCATTTATGCCACACTCAAACCCTTTCCCCTATATCCGCTAATTACTGGGATTTCACAATGATAGCATTGTAATTTACCTCTATAATTTATGCATTCTGATCGCTTATTAATTCCAATGTTGGCCCTGTGTAACATACACACTAACTTAGTGCTGTAGTGGTGTTCACTCCATAGCACAGTCCAAAAATAGCTGATATGGTTACAACCACTGCTAAGCTTGGCTGGCGCTCCCACACGATGAGGAAGACAAAAGATCCAATCTGTCCCAATCCAATGGAGACTAGCACAATGACATAGCTGGCCATGCATCGCATGAGCAAGCCAGCACCGAATCCTCCTAGAGTGTTTGACACACCCCAAATGATGACAGCTATTCCCACAAACTCAATACCAACACATTCTGTGATGTACATCTGTATATATAGAATATAAAGTATATAGAGCAACATCTGTGAAGTAACAACCTATATATATTTAAGAGTGTTTAGTTCATGTATGCATTAAAGTGCACCTGAATGTATTTATGGGAGACACCTGCCTGGTAGCTACATGCCAGTAGTTGGTCGTAGTGCAAAAAGGTAAGTTTCCACAGCAGACAATTTAAACAAGTATACCATGGACACTTCACTTTGAAATGTATGTGGTTAGCTTAGCATTAGTTATGCATTCTCTCGTCCTCTATAAATAAATGGACGACAATTATGCAATATAGTACACTAGCTCTCACCTTGGTGAACACTCCTTGGAAGTAGCCCAAAGTGAACCCATGTGTCAGTCTGAGAGGCAACAGCAATATATACTCAGGAGTGAAGCCTTGCTGCAACACTTTGACTATGTATGCTGCAACATGAAGGAGAAACTTCTTTCGTCCAAATGAGCGCAGTCTGCACTTATGGTATGCTGCACCGTTCAGTATTGACAGAATGATGATGCATATGAGGGATGCTCCTGCGCACACAGCCACCAAGATGTAGTAGCGTACGCTGTCAGGTAAGATTGCAGGAGTTTCACTAGTCACTGCAACACATGTCTGTCCTCGCAATGAAGTATTGCGGAACTCAGAGGCAACCAAATTGTCAAACGACTGATTGCTGGGAACATTGCCCAGAGGGATTCGGTAGTTTGAATTTGAAGTGAGGATGACAAAAGTGACAACACCGACTAGAACAGACGAGGCGCCATCGCCAACAACAGAAATGATCGCACTAAACGTCCCTGATAAGTCACAGGGTCACTGTTGTGCCTATCTACAACTTTCTGCACTTCGTCGTTCTTCGTTACAGCCAGGATGGTGTAAAGCGATGCTAAAGCGACTCCCATCACAAAGGAAACAGGCAGAAGAGTGTACCAACTGGGGTACAAGTACCCCAGGGAGAAGATGAGGGCGCCAATGGCACTTCCAATGGCGCAGGTTTTGGAGCCCAGCGTTACTACAAGCGATGGTGCGACAAAGAGGAAGGATGTGAAGGCCACGTACATCACGGCTAGGGAGAAAGCGCCTAGATCCACGCTAAAGGAAGTAGTCAGGCTGCTCAATAGAAAGAACGGTATGTCGATCAGGAAGAAGCCAACAGCTACAGTGAACATCTTGGCGTACGACTTGACAAGAGCTAGCCGATGGTAATCCTGCGTTCTAGGGTTTGCTGTCTCTTCTGCTGCATTATCCCCAAAGTCCTGTGAGCAAAGGGCATAGACCCGTGCAATACGGTCAAAACCGAAAACGCATGCGCCATCCTATAAGTACAGTACTCTACGCCTACAGTACTCTACCTTTCCCGCCCCCTAGCGTTTGTTTGCAGGCACGAGCATATATAATTATACTGTCTTCATGCACTAGTGTAGTACGTGATACGATATAGTGGGTTCCACTGCCCTCAATTGCAGTTGTCCATAATGCATGATGAGTCTAACAACTGATTGTGAACAGGTGTTCTTCCAACCACATGCAGCCACTCGAGGATTGCTTGCATTTGCTTACTCTACCCATAATTTTTCACATGCCCACATAATAAGATTGATAATAAAAATGGCTCATATTTACACCATGATTCACCAAAACCAGGCAGCAATAAGATTTAAGTACATTGCTTCCCGCACAAGTCTTCAAGCTATCATAACATACAACACACTAGCTATATGAATTGAACACAGTAAATCACTTTCGTCATTCAAACACTTGATCCTCCTCAATGATCACTGGGGTGTTGCAAGCATCGCTCACTGACCCTGCAGCGAGAAACATGGTTTGTTGTGTGAGGAAGCCATATTGTGTTGCCCTGTGGTTTAAGTTATTCACCCTTAGCAGAGTTAATGTGGGTGGGTGCGGGTGGACTCTTAAATCATTGCAAGTGGGTACAGATGGGTTAAGTTAATGTGGGTGGGTGCGGGTGGGCTCTTAAATTATTGCAAGTGGGTACAGATGGGTTAAGTTAATGTGGGTGGGTGCAGGTAGGTGGGTCATATTGATCTAACCCATGCATCAATTTCCAGCAGTTTACAAACAATTCTGTCTTCTTCCTGTGCCAAGCTGCAGCTAGATGCACTTAGACTCCCACACGAGGAAGAGTGTTACTTGCACGGGCGCATATACCAAGTGTAAGACGATTGATTTGGCATTGGAAGGCATTTAAGCTGACTCTCATGGTTCTTCAAGGCCGTTATAATCTAACTTGGATACAATACAATGGGGCTATGTTGTTTGGAGTCTTTGGACGATATTCTTCCCAAGCTCCTGTCAGATTGCATGCATATCACATAGCAACACACACATATAGCTGTTAGAGTAACACACAGGAGTTCATAGTTTGTTGACTCCGTTGTACGAACTATATAGTAATGGAGAGGTCCCACATCAGTAAGATTTGAGCATGCAGACAATCACACTAGTACACTGACTTTGTCACTTGAGACAAATTCATTAAAACCGACTTAGAAGCATTCCTATTCATTGTCAACTGCAGACCTGTCTGCCCACAATGGATCAAAGAGAACTTATGAGGGCTCCAATTACATTATGACACGTTACATTGGCTGCTGAAGTGTGATTGAACTATACTCTATGAAAGTACATGTGCTTTGATGTGGGGAACTGTTCTTTGCTGTGACGTGGACTTTGATGTGGTGAAACAGGGGAGCACAAGAATTCAAATCTAGATATGAGCTACATTATGTAAACAAACAACAGAGTCTGACATACTGTACATGTGTGTGATGCTTACCTTCTTGGTTGTTCTCAACCAAAGGGAGCACGGACTCTCTTCTTTTTCGGCTGACATAACCTGCAAAGCAGTAAGCATATGCATATGCCTCTATAAAGCATGCAACCCCTCCCCTCCCCCCACTACTTCGGAAATCCATCAATGACCCTCACACAGCATTACATGCATATATACAGAGAAACTTGTCTAAGACAGCCACCTGCGGGCCAGTTCTAAGGGTGGCTGCTTTACAGAGGTAGACTGCCATTTTGTAGTGCTATTTGGGGCCAGGAGGCTGGCTCCTGTAGAGAGGTGGCGGTCTAACACAGCAACTATCTTAGACAGGCTTCTCTGTATAACATGCTCATCAATGCATAAGTGCATATAGTGCATGACACACCAGTGGATTGAATAAAACTAAATGCAGAGATTTGTGTTCTACTTTTGAGAAAACTACCACACACCTCATGTGACACTCACCACTCTCCTTGCTGCTAGTAACAGCAGTTTCACTCTGGATGTTTCCATTCTCCACTACTGCCACCTTCTTCTTGCCACAAATGTTCCTGCTGGTTCCAGACCCATAGTGGATGTCAGCTATAGTAAACAGTGGCACTGCTAAGATGGTGACAATCAGTATCACAAAGAGATTTGCCTCTGCAGAGATGAACGCTGACAGGAAATACTGAACAGATTCGGAGCCTGCTAGGCCAATAACGAACACACTGTATCCAATCACATGATCTCCAGGAGCAGTACCACTGTAGGCTGTAAACAAGAGATAAGTGTAGAATGTATAAGCATCACACCACATACGATACGTACAAATTACTATAATTGTGTGAAATGCATAAAAAAAGTCATTTCTATTTTACATGTCTGTTATTATAGCCTTCATGATTACCATGCAAAATTCTAAGAACATGTACCCCTAAGTGCATGACAGTTTCTGTCAGTGACTTTCATCGATAACACATGCACATCAGTGTTCTCGCTAGGCTGCTTTTGAAGGGCACAGAGCCCTTCTTGCTCCCGTAAGAACCCTCCTTGAGGCTGTAAACATGGCACTGTATCCTCCTTGAAAGGCACAGTGCCACTAGTCATGTGGTGTGGGCAATAGCATTCGTGTGCTTAACACATTGTCCCGAGTATCTCCCTGTATTCAGCTACCGTGCTTCGCACAGGAAGGTGACACTCTCTCCCATACCCAACCATCCACTAATGACTGTTGGTTAAGTGTTTTCTTATAATAATTACTGTCTGGGGAGAATACTGGTGCACACTGCACAGCTCAAGATAGGACATGCACCCCTTAGCTACCACTGCAATCAGGAAATGCATATCCACCAGATGGAACTGTGAAATGCCCATTAAGTTCAGGTCTATGACTGCCTGGCACAATAAAGCAGCTGCACTTGCTTCAGCATCACAGCTGTGCCTCATTGCTGCTATGGTGGTTTCACACCCAGTGCATGGCAGCTACATACATGCTCTGCAGTGGTTTGGAACTGCATTACTCCCAGTGTGTGTAGTGTGCTAGAAGCTGGGAAATTTCACAAATTTTAGCAAACGTCCATAAACTTACAATTCATGGAAACATCCCATGAAATTTGTATGCATACAGTATTCTTACTATAATTATAGCTTAGTTTAGTAAATTCTATGCACAAGGATTGTTCAGAGTCATAATTTATACAGAAATGGGAATTAAAACATACAACTCTGGCAAAATGCTGAAATATCCACCCAAAGAGCGGGGCTTCAGATATATATACTACATGTAAACTGCATGTGTGAAAAATGTGTCAAACTGCGTACCACCACAGCACAAGCCTAAAAACTTGCTTTCAGCTTGGTGTACGGTAAGAGAAGAACCTGATCACCACATGACATGACCTCAACATGTAATTGACACTGTAGAAAACAATAATCTCATAAGATTTTCACGTACACACCCAAAACCTAGCATGCCTATACTCACTCAGGGTCACTATGGCTGTAGGACAAATTCCATGCTGCTAGCAAACATGTTTGATTGGCTATGCATGAAGCCACACAGAGGGTAGGAAGTTAGGCTATCCTAATTGTATTAGCATGCATGCATAGCTATATACACAGGTTAACCAATCAATGGTGCATGTAAACACTCACCAAGTGCCACTGTAGCATTGATCCCATAGCAGAGACCAAATACAGTTGCTATCACGACAATCACTGGCAAGCTTGGCTGTCGCTCCCAAGAAATCAGAAACACAAGAGACCCTATCTCTAGTCCACCAATGCACACCAACACCATCAAGTAACTGGTGGTGTACCGCATTAGCCAGCCACTGCCAAAGCTGCCCAGTGTTGCAAATGCCCCCCACAACATGACGGACACACCCACAAACTCAACACCGACACATTCCGTGATGTACATCTGAAAAGGAAGTGCAAGACAGCCATTTTAATAGTTTTACTATACACTGCTTGCAACTCAAATACTATATAGGTACTAATTGACAATGCATGCATCTCTGTGCTAACTCTAAGTCTCTCATGTCAGAGACTGTGCATGTAAGCAGAGTCTGTGGATGCATATAGCATGTCAGCTTGAGTAGTATTCAAAGTGAGATCACAAGAAAATGAAATATTATGAATGCTAATCCTTTACCAGCCAACCTTAGTGAATACTCCAAAGAAGTATGCAAGCAAAAACCCTTGATTCAGTCTGAGTGGCATCACTAGTCCATATGCCGGAGTGCAGGCCTGCTTAAGCACCTTCACCACATGCGTGAAAGAAGTGCGGAAAACGTCTCTTAACCCCAAGGAGCACACACTGCATTGATGGTACGCAGCGCCCCTCATCGCGCAGAAAGTGAAGAGAGAAAGAATAGAAGCAACCGTCAGCGTGGACACCAAGATATAATAAATAGTCACGTGGATTAAATCATTTGAAGCTGGAAGGTTGCACTCCTGCATCAATCCACTTGCGTTGGTGTCATTGCGATTGAAATAAAGTAAGGCAAAACTAACAGTACCGGCTAATAATGATGATATGCCAATGCCAAAGGTAATAATAATTGCACTGAATCGCCCCTGGTAGGTCATGGGATCAACACAGAACTGCTCGGCACATTTCTGCACCTCGTCACTCTTGATAGTGCCCGCTGCTGCATAGAGAAGGCCAAAGCCTAGGCCCATGCCGAGTGAGGATGGTATGAGGGTGTACCAAGAAGGGTAGAAATAACTGACTGCCAGAAACAGAGTAGACATGCCACTACCTACTGCACACGTCTTGGCGCCAAAAATGTCTATGAGGGATGGAGTGATGAATTGTGATGTCAGAAAACCAAAGAAAAGAACGGCCATTGAGAGAGATCCTAGCTCCGCATTGAAGGAAGTAGTTAGGCTGCTTAGAACCCAAAACACGAGGCAGACTAGGCCGAATCCTAAGCCGAGAGTGGTTACTTTGGTGTATGACGCTAGAATGCTGCCCTGCGAAGCAGTTTCATTGTTGTCTCGGACGGTGTAATACCCCTTTGTTCCCGTCAGATTGATCTCCATCCTAGGCAGACAGCGCAACAATGGTTTATCCTTCCCGTATTAAACTGCAAGAATTTATTCCGATCCTTGACTTTCTCCTGTGGCGCAAGAGAAGATAGGTCCGGCCCGTGTGCTGTTACCCACAAACTGCTCCGAGCCGTGATCCCTGCCCGGTTTGGGGCGGTTTGAACCGCTTCGAATTGCGTTCCATTGCCGCGTCCGCCATTATCGTATAATGCAGCTTCCTGTCTAGCAAGCCCGTACGCAGCTCTGAGACTGGGGGGGGGGGGGTTCTTCTGCTCTCAAAGGGAACTCACCATGTATAGATTAATACGTAGCACAATTCTGGTGTCTACAAAGAGAATGTCCAGCTTGTGCTCGCTAGCAGCTAAGCTGGTCTTTTTCAGCTACTTACGTAACAGGGATTAGGGGTACGGTTTCAGAGCCGGGATTTGAGTGGCTCTGTCCATTGTAAGACTACTGTATAGTAGTACAACTCAAATTCTGTGTAGCTAAAATGTTATAGGAGTTGTTTCTCAGGAGGAACTCCTAGGCAGGTTGGGGGGGGGAGGGGGGTCCCTCCCCCCTTGCGTACGGGCCTGTCTAGCTTACACTAGAGGGGACGAAGTGGGGAAAATATAAGTTTGGGGAACAGAAGGACTGTATGGGGATACAATTTGGGGGATATAGGCAAGTAATACATGGATATGTAAGGGGATGGTGGTGCTAGCTACATGTGAACAATACACTAAACATATTAACTAAAAAAATAGTGATTGATGGGCATAGCTATTTGGTGATCAATTGGGCTCGGTCTCCGTTTGGGCATCTGGCACCCAAGTTCCAGGATGATTTGTGGGCTGAAAAGATAGTGTAGCTCCCAGACATGGCTGTTTTTGCCGTGTCAGTCAAAGCTTTACGTCTGTCAGAGGCTTTTGCTTTGGGGGGGGGGGGGGGGGGCAGCAAGTCTTAGAGCCGTATAGGCCTCATGCGTGTAGTGGCCTAGGCAGCCGATCTCGATTGTCAGGAGTTGAACTTGGTAACCCTGGGCAGATAATAATCCGATATAAATAACTATAGCTCCGCTAGCCCCTACTTTGTCATTGCGCGCGGGGGTGGAAGAAAGTAGGTAGTTCACACCTATTACCACTCCTAGTTCACACCTATTCGACCAATCAGATGTGTTTGGCAGGAATTCCTGCTCATAGTATTCATTGGCTTGAGGAGCTCTATTTACGCAGAGTGGGTCTTCGTATGTGGCTGTGCTCTGGCTTTGGTGGTTGACGAGGGCTCGAAGCTCAGCTATCCCTCACTCTATTCCTCTCTTGGATCACTTTCTGGCTGGAGATCGACCGACCAACCGCCGAGTGGGTTGCAATGGGCCATTCGCTCGATTAGAACTTGAGAAGGATCATGTCTCGTTCGCGTGGCCCCGACCCCTTCCTAGCTACCTCAGTCCTGCCTCCATTTTATATTGCACTCTTAAGACTTGCACAATATAGAATAGTGTGGGAAGCAAGAGTGAGGTGCGTACAGTTCTGGTATAAGGTGTTGACTAGTAAGATATATGAAGGCAGACTGCTGAGGAAGGTCGTGTTGCAGGCAGTGGAGTGTGGTAGGGGAACCTGGATGAGAAGCATGGGTAGGTGTATTGGTAGATTTGGATGGCAGGACATGAGTGGTGGTGTGGTCAGGGAGCTGTCAGTGGTGGAAGTGAAATGTATGTTGCTGAGTGTGGCTTGGAGAAATGTAAAGGACGAATGGAGGAAGGAAGTGCACGAAAAGCCAAAGTTGTCCATGATGATGTTGATAGGGGAGTGTGAGGTGGAGTCAAGTTGTGCATTGTTGAAGTCAAAGGCTGAAAGGAGGATGATGTTAAAGTTGTGGGGTGGGACAGCCGCTTTCCAGATTGAAATGGGAAGGTGGCATGGGATGAAGAGAGAGGAGAGGGTATGCAAGGAATGTGACAGTGGAGAGGTGGAGGATGTATGCCATTGGCTTTTACAGTGCTCTGCATGGGACCATCTCAGGCAACCTCTTCTGGAAGCCATGGAGGGATCAAGGGAGGACTTTCCAGCCAAAAGCGTTGGAGAGAGAGCAGCCCTTGTATTGTCACTGGCTTGTAAGAACTATCGTATAATGTCAATAGCTCTATGTGGTCAGCTAGATTCTATTAATGAATGCCTATATTATATACATGCTATCAAACAATCTGCCACACTCTTTATTAACATTGTCATGACCAGTTTTTCTTTATATCAGACTCATCTTGGCATCTCGCATGGTGCATGTGTGCAGTGCTACATTGGACCATGATGTGTCCTAGTGCCTATTGGCATGGTGCACTCTAATAATGAATTGAATTGAATTGAATTGAATATATAGAGGAAAAAGGCTTTTGGCGCAAAAACTACGGAACAGAACGCCACCAAACTGGCAGGAATTATAAAGTGGCACTCAAGAAGTGTCCTCCTGAAGAGATATCCCTCAATTTTCGTTTCAATTTTTTATTAATTAGCATTCCTTGACTACCGGTTACCGAACGATGTGTTCGCCGTCATCCAACGATCAAATTTAAATTTGATCGTCGTTCTAGCAGCTACCTTCCGTTGCTAACAGCGCAGCTTCTTCGACCAGCCTGGGCCCAACTCACTGTTGTGCGACATGCCGTAGCAGAAGCCCACCGAAGGCGGGCGCCCTGCTAGTTGTATATAAATGCAGATGACAAAACATTCAGGTGAATTATTGCATTTGTAATAGTAATATATAACAAGTAATTTTTTCACGCTAAACTAGAATGCAAAAGTTTATCACTAGTATATTCACAGCTAAATTTAAGCCATGCAAGCTTGATCTAACACTTCATACAGTGCTCCGTATAGATTGGAGGTATGTGCGTAACATATTTATTGTAACCGTATGGTCTTATTCACTCTTCCATGCATTGGCTTCTTGGTGGAGAAGTGTCACTATTCATGGCCACTGCAATACAACAAAGAAAAGACGTGGGTGACATGGGTGTCCAAATTATGGGTCTTTTAAAGCAGCTTCTTGTACGAACTATAAAGATTTCTACTTGCATACTTCCTGCACGTTACATAGTGTTTATAGCTACTTCAGCAAACAGAACACCTACACTACACATGACTCATGCATACTTTAAACAGCTGCCAAATCATTACCGAGCCGAAAGGCGAGGCAAGTAATCATGACACGTTGTCGTCCCCTGTTTTTATATATGTATGTATATATGTATATAGATGTATATCCGTCCCAGTCAACCCGAGACACCTAGATTGCGCAATAGCCCGATATTCTCCACAGGGGCTCACGACAACAAAACACTCTACTTGGCCACCATTGGCCACGAAACAGCTCAACACTCCATGTCATCGCTGCACCCTGTGTTCAGATTGTTGTTAACGTCGACATGCCTGTTGGCAATTCCGCCATATTGGCTGACGTCATTTGCCCTGCATGGCCGGGAACACTTCCACTGTTCACTTGGGTAAAGCGATAACGTGCACTTTGTTAGTACAGCATGGACGGGCTTCCCTGCGCACCTCCAAATAGGTAGGTGACGATTGCCCAGCTGCCATCCAGTGCTTCGTCTGGCTTGCTATCCCTTCTTTCTGTCAGCCAGTGAAAGCAGATTACAGTTCTATTGCCCAAAATGTACTTGCCCTGGCAGAGTTATGCTCATGAACTGTACTTTACTGAAATAGCTAGCTATATACATTCAAGCAATGCTGGTTGCATTTTAATGTATGCCCTAGTATTATAATGTTATAGCAGACACTGCTCTGTTCACAAAATTTGCACATCCATTGTTGCAAATTATTTTATATTGTAATAGATCCCGTTGCCATGGTAATGGGCCTCTAAACGATGGTTATAAATCTCTGAGAAGCACTCCAATTGCTTCATGTGTGATTCTAAATCCCATAATCGTACGTTGCGCGCAGAGCGCAGGGGTTTATAAATCCCATAAAGTACGTTGCGAGCAGAGCGCAGGGGTTTATAAATCCCATATAACCATCTGCGGGAACTCCGCAGGGGCAAATATCATTGTAATATGTCGTCATTCACGTGTACAGTGTCAAGAAGCGAGAGGAAGGCGAAATGATTGGGTAAGCGAACAGATTTGGATCTATATCACTTAAATGGCAACCAATCGGTGTGTCTATGCGATTTAGACCACTCAGCACTCGGGCGCTTCGCGCCCTCAAGCTTCGTGCTCTAAATCGCACAGACACCTCTTGGTCGCCATTTAACTATTACTTAAATTGTATACTATGTATACATGTGCTGAAACAGCATGCTTCAGAGCAGTGATAACAGTGCACTTACCTCCACTATCACTGTCTCTGCCATTCTCAACCAATAGGACGGCAATCCTCAACTTATCTTCAGGGCCACCTGCACAATCAATATCTCAACAGTGCATGGACATGCGTGCACCTTGCAATTAATTACATGTATGCTCACTTTCAATAAACATGACTCTATCTCACAGTGTATACATAGGCTACGAAAATGAGCACAAGACACGCATACATGCATGTGGTATGAACCAATAGCATGCACAATCATGCATTCACACACATACCATCGTTAAGCTCCAGGCTGCTGCAAACAGATTCTCTCTGGATGTTCCTATTCTCCACCACTACTGGCTTTTGAGCCTTCTTCTTGCCACAAATGTTCCTGCTGGTTCCAGACCCATAGTGGATGTCAGCTATAGTAAACAGTGGCACTGCTAAGATGGTGATAACCAGTATCACAAAGAGATTTGCTTCTGCAGAGATGTACTCTGATACAAAGAACTGGACAACTTGTCCCGCTGTGTGCTCCATAACAAAGGCGCTATATCCAGTCACAGTGTCCCCAGGAGCAGTACCAGAGTAAGCTGCAATGGTTTTACATGCATGGGAGATAGCAGACAGCTGTATAGAGTCCTCTTTATGATACACGTCTGCTGTATGTCAATTGCTTGCTATGATTATACACAGAATACATAAATGACTTTGAATTCACTTTCCATCATGCATTCACAGCATATACATACAATATTGTTATCACCGTATCTCTTGGCTGGAGTACGATTCAACCACAGTACGTAATGCGGAGTGACTATAAAAGGGAATGGGGCTCCCACATAACAGTGCATGAGCTAGCTACGCATGCATGCATATACATGTTGTGGATCAACCATATGAATCTGTCACATATATAAAACAATATTTGGTGACGAGTATACAGGGGTGATCACTTCATGCATGTGTACACATGTGTAGTGAAGAAATGGAGCATGATTAGTGCATGCAGGATCAACTGATGTCAGATGGGGACAGAGGCAACTTGAATACAGACATGTAGGTACGTGAGTTTGTCACAATAGCATATACACAAAGCAAACTGGCATGTCCTGCACACCATGCTGTATACATACCACTGATTGCACTAAGCTACATCAATCAGTTTGTTCCAAGACTCTATGACATTACAGATACTGTGCATGCATGCATATTAAAGTAGGGATACTCACCAAGTCCAACAGTAGCATTCAGTCCATAGCAGAGTCCAATGATGGCCGTAATAATGATGATCGCTGCAAAGCTTGGCTGGCGCTCCCACACAATCAGAAAGATCAAGGACCCTACCTCTAGTCCACCAATGCACACCAACACCATCATGTAACTTGTAGTACGCTGCATAAGCCAACCGCTGCCAAAGCTGCCCAGCGTTGCAAACACTCCCCTAACGCAAATGGCCACACCGATATACTGTACACCCACACACTCTGTGATGTATCTCTGGAATGCAACGAAACATTTGCACACATAGACATTAACTGCAGGCTTATCTACATGCTTTGACTCCAAATCTAACAGCATGCCTGGTGAGTCTGTGGAGGCATGCAGCACCACATTAAACATACCTTAGTGAACACTCCGTAGAAAAAGGCTGTGGTGAAGCCTTGATTCAGCCTAAGGGGAAGCACTAGCCCATATGCTGGAGTGCAGGCCTGCTTAAGAACCTTCACAGCGTGTGTGGCAGTGTTGCGAAGAGCTTCTTTCAATCCAAAAGAACGCACTTTACACTTATGATAAGCAGCACCTCTCATAATGGACATCGTGAATATGCACAGAAGAGAAACAGCAGTCATTGTAGCCACCAAGATGTAATAAACGGTAGGGGAAACCAGCGGTCTAAAGTCGGTCTGTGTTGCCTTGCTGGTGTTAAAGACAAGTGAATTGTTTCTTGCCTGCTCGCATCCGCCAACTCGCGAGACTTCGCTCGAACGACTCGACAAAATCCCGAGGCTGGTGACGCCAGCTAGCATTGCCGACGCACCGAGTCCAAAAGTGATGATAATTGCACTGAATCGTCCCTGGTAGGTAAGGGGATCAACCTTGAAGCGCTCAACACACTTCCGCACTTCATCGTTCTTGATTGTCCCTGATGCCGCGTAGAGAAGGCCGTAGCCTAGGCCCATGCCGAGTGAGGATGGCATGAGGGTGTACCAAGTAGGGTAGAAATAACTGATTGAGAAGAGAAGAACAAGAATGCCGCTTCCGACCGCACATGTTTTGGCGCCCAAGACGTCCATAAGAGAAGGGGTAACGAACTGAGATGTTAGAAATCCGAAGAAGACGATGGCCAATGAGAAGGAACCCAGTTGCGCGTTGAAGGAGGTCGACAAGCTGCTTAGACCGTAGTAGGCTATGCCGAGCAAGCTGAATCCAACCCCAAAATTTACCACATTGGCGTATGACGCTACGATGCTTGTTTCGGAAGTGACGCGTTCGCTGCCGTCCCGGACCGTGTAGTATCCTTTCGTCCCCACGAGATTCAGCTCCATGCAACTAGCTCCTACAGCTAGCTAGCTAGTACTAAAAAGTTCGGATAGCTGCTGGAAGCAATTACACCGCTAAGGTGCGTGTACCGCAATTTAAGCCGACCATTCTATATAATGCTCCCGTTTATTATGTCAAACTGGGTGAACCATGGTGAAACTGCCTTAAACCAGTGCGGTCGACTAGTCCAACCAGCTTGGACCCACGTACGGCGAAAGCACCGAAGCGCCGGGAGCGGGAAGGAAAACGTGGCTTTTCCTTCCCGCCGCCGGCGCTTCGGTGCTTTCGTAGTACGTGGTTCCAAAGCTGGCTGGACTATAGGGGTCGACCACAGTTATGTTGCAACAGTGGTGCATGCATGTGCGTACACGGCTGTTTCGAGTTGGCAACTTAGTTTTTACGTGGAAACTGGGAACCGGAACCGGACTGGCCGATGGAAAGAAGGTACTAAAGCGTTTTTAGCCTTTTCCCTCTTGATTGCAGGCAAAATCGCCACACATTCTTAATACAACAGTGGAATTGGTAGTGGGCAATGTGTCTTTTAGGTTAAAAGCTTTGTTTATGCCTTACATTGCGTACGATTTTGGCATACACTTGTTTCGGTTAACTGCTTGTAGGGTAGTTACGCCATTTCCGGGACAGCGCCAATACCCGGACACTCCGCAAAAGTGTACGTCGTACGAAACAGACAGGCTAAACTTCGAGCTAACGCCACGCTTGGTTGATACTTGCACTAGAAGGGTTTAAGAATCCGCAGTCAAAACGGGACGAGCACCCTTCGTTCGGCAGCTGGACACCGATTCCTTCTACCCTATCTCTTCCGAAGAATCAAGAATTGGCAGGAAGTAGGAGGAGCTAAGAATTGCACCATCTTCAATTGCGCGCCAAATTCGAACGGTTGGCCGGATCTGCTTACGGAAAGATACATTGAACTCGTTGGTGATCGAACTGCATGCGCTACAATAGACACTAACTTCTGTACTTGAGAGAAGTTAGTAAAACTCAATGCCTATTAGTTACTGCAGTTGCCAATTGTTGGACAGCAGGAAAACATTCACACTTTGGTTGCTGATTTAAATTCACAGATGATAACCAAGCAAAGTAAAGGCAGACATACATGTGCAGATTGATACTGGGGAGGTGGATGAAGGATTTTGCGCCACCTGTTGAACTGATGAAAAGGGCACATGGATTTGCTGTGACAGTTGTTCCAAATGGCATCATCTTTGTTGTGTAGGGCTATCTGACTCTAGCAACCTTCTCCAATCCTTTTGGAAGTGCGCTGAATGTTGATCCATGGTTGTAAAACCAATATTATCCACTTAAACTTAGTTTAAACAAAAGCACCACAATTCCTAATGCCTGTCCCACTTTAGGAAAAAATGTCCGGGAGTAGGGAAAATGGCGGGTGCGACTGAGGATGGTCTTGCTAGGCGATTTCGATGAAACGGCTCGTTTTCTCACCACTTCTAGAGAAACAGATGTTTTTCCAGTAAATATAAGCGGTTGTTCTGCTGAAGTACATCCTTTCCTGACTTTTCTCGCTGGTTTATTGTTAGCTGTCCGGGAAATGGCGTAATCACCCTAGCGCGTCTCTCGAAGTTTTCCTGGCATAATGATTAACATGCAAAGACAGCCCATCCATCGTACAACATTGTATTGGTGCAACTGTTCTGCTGCCTTTTTCCTACCATCTACTATAAGAGCAAATAAGCTCTATCAATGTAATGTATGCCGCATACACTGTGGTCTGCGCAGTACAACTTCCCGTTGAGCTCAAATACTGCCACAGCAGTTCAGAATGCCCATAGAATCATCCCAAACGAGCATTATCCAGCATTACAAGGGCAACACTGCAGTGAATCACTGCAGCGTTGCACTGAAGAACCCGTTTAGCGTATACCTGTATAATTTACGTACGTATCGTCGTACAAATTCCCGTGAGCTCAGATACTGCGGTAGCACTTCAGAATGCAAACTGCTGCTCCTTTGGGACGACTCCACAGGGATTCTGAACTGCTGTGACATTATTTGAGCTCACCGGAAGTTGTACTGCCCATTCCAGGGCGTATGCGCAACATAGCTTATTTGCTCTTAAAGCGAGTGGTAGGAAAAAGGCAGCAGAACAGTCGCTCCGGTACGATGTTGTACGATGGCTGGGCTATCTTCACATGTTAGTCATTATTCCAGGAAAACTTCGAGAGGCGTGCTATAAGCAGTTGAAAGTAAATCATTTTGTGTCCCTGATCTTACGAACGAAAGCCATCGAATCAAATCTAAAGCCCAAATCGCCTTACTTATTATCAAGCACACTGTTTTGTGACAAGTCTCTGGTGATGTGGACTACAACCAAGGAGAAATGGGCTGTGTGCGTAGTAACCTCTATGCGTGGGAAATCTTGCTGCCGCGAGGTCGGTTTCCAAATCAAAACTAAGTTGCCACATTTTAGCCCCGTTTACACTAGCGCGAGTGGGTCGAAACCAATTTAGTTAAGCCGCTTTCGACTCGGGGTTACGAGCGTTTACACTCGATAACGTAAAACTGTTTAGAGCTGCCTGGACCGATTAGCCTAGGAGTTAAGCGGTCCTCCCAACGCGACGAAATTGTAGTCAAGGCGTTTACTCTGTCGATGGAGGCATCGCTGAACGATAACAGAGGTAAGACACTTCCGCAGACCGGGTTACTGCGTTTACACTGACAACTGGATTAGTTAAACTGGTTTCTAACCCACCTCCGGAGGTGGTTTAGTTAAACCGGTTTCGTACCTGGATTAGCGCGTTTACACTTAACCCGGATTTAGTTAATTCGCATTTCAAACCGGTTTAACTTGCTAGTGTAAACGGGGCTTTTATATTGTTGAAACAGCCGTGGCGTATAGCTATAGCGATTGCGAAATGCCGCCATGCATCCGCACGACTGTTGCGAAATACTGTGCCGAAGTCTCAAGGGGTTTTGCCTTTTCTCTTCGGACGCTCAAGCAATTGACAATTAACTTGGTAAGGATGTTGAACTAACACCAGGCGAGTGTGCTATGATTCAATAAGCTTGCTTTGCACTCACTGGGCAGCAAGATAATGGCTTTCACTGGCGGTACTTAATTGCTGCATAACGTAACTGCATATAACGTTTAAACTGTTAGAAATGGGGTGCAGCCACTACACCCCTATGGGTGCTCCCTCGCATGTTCCAAAATAGCATCCCCAGGGGTGTAATAGGCTACACCCTTAGGGTGCTTCACAAACCCCTCTAGGGGGTGCTCCCCCAGCACCAATATTGGTGTAGCACACAATAGAGAGGTTTAGCATAGCGTAATAACATTACGGTATCCCATGGATACCTTGGACATTGTACTGGCGTCACGGTTTATTCTATCCCCCCGATTTTGTATCCCCTCGGTTAAAATAAACTAGGATACCTTATCCCCCGATGCTGTATTTCTTTGCTCTTCACGGTGCATTCTATACCCCAGGGGGCTGTTGTGACCTCCATTTGACCCTTCTGGGACAAGTAGTTGTTAACATTGGGACAGTTTCCTCCTCTTCACATGCTACTTTGCAGCGATTTTGCACCTGCACAATGATGTCGACCAATTTTGAGAAATTACATGCCTTCGTGCTACTTGGCACTGCTTAAACTTTTCTGCTTAAACACTTTTGCTCCTTGCAATAGGGCCCTCTTGGCATTCTCAGAGCGTCCATGGGACAGTACAAGCGTCCCAGCCATAGTTCAATAACAAAAACGTCCCCGTGATTGTCAGTTAACGCGATAGATGTATCACTGTTAGAAATGGGATGTAGCCACTACACCCCTAGGGGTGCTCCCTCGCTGGTTCCAAAATAGCACCCCTAGGGATGTAATAGGCTACACTCTTAGGGTGTTTCACTAACCCCTCTAAAGGTGCTCCATCAGCACCCATATGGGTGTAGCATGCAATTTCGTTCAGGCACGTACGTTCACGTTATTGTCAGCCAGTATTATTGCAACAATTGACAAACTGACAAATGTACATACATAATCTACACAAATAATAGTAATGTGTACAGTTGTGGAATGGAAATATGGACTGGCTATATACAAGGCACTTCCTCATGTCTATATCTATGGATACAGGAATACGTAGTGCTAATTTCATGTTGTATAAGCTACAGCTTACAACAGCTTACAACCAACCACCACAAACCCATACATACTCTAGACTATATTATTATTATTATATTAATTTTCGGCGGGCTTCTGCTATGGCGAGTCGCACAACAGCGAGTCGGCCCCAGCCAGTTTTAACGTATGTGAGCTGGTAGCAACGGAAGGTAGCTGCTATAACGACGGCCGAGTTTAAAGTCGATCGTTGAACGACAGCGAATCAAACCTTCCGACAACCGAAAGTCAAGGCAGCGATAATTAATAAAATGGCCGTCAGCCGCGAACGAAAAACCGGAAATAGAAGGATATCTCTTCAAGAACTGCAAGACAGGCGATTTCAACCCGTGAAGGACACTCGCAGAGCCCACTTTATAATCCCTGAGAGTTTGGTGGTGTTCTGTGCAGTATTTTTTGCCCGAATCGCGAACGAACATACAAACGAACTGAATTATATAATAGATTATTATTATTATTATTATTATTATTATTATTTAAGTGCACTGTGTTGTATAATACAAACACTAGGGTGTCAGCCCCATGCAGCACTATAATACTAGTGTATAAAAATTCCTTTAGAATTAAAAGGGATTTAGGAATGGCTGGCAGAAAAAGCATAGAGACAAGCAAGAGTAACTCAACACCCGATAAATCACATTTCTGTGAAGTTCGCTCTGCATTCCTAATTTCCTTGTACAGCTACATAGGACCAAATGTCCAGCAGCTAGCTATATAGTCCCATGTAGCTACAAGGAAATTAGGAATGCAGAGCAAACTTCACAGAAATGTGGATTATCGGGTGTTGAGTTACTCTTGCCTGTTTCTATGCTTTTTCTGCCAGCCATTCCTAAATTCCTTTTAATTCTAAAGGAATTTATATACACTAGTTTGTACATCTTTTGCATATCCAAAGGACTATATCTACATCAGATTAATACTCACGCTGAGTATACAGACATCACAAACGTGACGTCTGATACAGTCGCACGCAACAAAATGGCGGCATTGAATTGGATTGCCACCGGCGCTCAGATTTTCACCCTTCAGGTACATATGCGAGTCCTGGTACGTGACGTAAGTCCATAGATGTCCTGTGTCTTGCGCTAGGAGTGCGCAAAAATTTAGTGGGTAGAAGAATATGAAAAGACAAAATGGGGTAACAGCGGCATGCGATGCTTTCTTCTTACATGTACTCCAGGTTGACTTTGGGTATATTGCGGTCCTTAACCCTTTGATATAAGCTTATTCATGGCCTTCAATTGTTCTTCTTTGCCGCGGTTCGGCTAGTTTCGCCGAAGCGCGCTAATACATTAAGATAGGAGACGCCATTTTGAACCGGGCATATTCCTAAATAGATGTCACGAGTGTGACGTCTGATAATTGAATGTGACAAAGCGTTGAAAGAATCACAATGGTTCTTTAAGACACTATTATACAACAATATCATGCTGTCCGATATAATGATATCCTGTACGCAGTTGACAAAGACCTTCGGGTCGAAACGTCCTGCATTTAATTGATTTATTATTATCAGTTGTGTCTTGCTCAAGAATCTCGTATCATTGCGATATAATAAAGCTATCATTTATGATCACTGACTCTTGCAGCCATGCATTCATGAATCTTTGAAGAATGATTTAAGAAACACATGCACTGTGACTAATCTAATGCCGTTGATTCTCTTCTTCCATTAGCTATTTGGTGAACTGGATGTGTTACCATTCATGGACACTGTGCACAAGACAAGAATTAAAGTGAAGGCTAATAGCTATATTAACCTAGCAAGCTATGTTCTCTGGCTTGCTAAAATTAATAGCTACCTTATGTAAACAGGCACACATATATATACACTTGATATCAAAATACACATTAAGGCACATGCACTATATGTAGCTATATCTGTACAGTATGCTTACATTTACTGTCTCGGCTATTCTCAACCAATGGAGTAGCAGATTCCCTTCTCATCTTGCTATGGCCACCTATTGCATTAATAGGCATAAAGTAGTCATAGAGCTCAACACACATTCAGCAAACATGGGCATGCATATATGCACACACCTTTCTCCTTGCTGTGCATACTGTTAACAGGCTCGCTCTTGATGTCTGTGTTGTCCACTACTGCCACCTTTTTCTTGCCACAAATGTTCCTGCTGGTTCCAGACCCATAGTGGATGTCAGCTATAGTAAACAGTGGCACTGCTACGATGGTAATAACCAGCATTACAAAGAGATTTGCTTCTGCAGAGATGACCTCAGATATAAAGTACTCCACAGCCGTTGCCCCTGTGTGCTCAATAATAAGTACACTATATCCAATCTTGTTATCTCCAGGAGCAGTACCACTGTAGGCTGCAAGTACAGAAAGACAGGCAAAAGAGACTACAGGAACAGTATATGCATGTTTACATACAGTTTGAGCTCATCCATGCATGCACTCTTCCTCCTGACTGTGGCAATGAATTAAGTGCATTTAGGTAGCTAAACAGCAGACAGTGTCTCGTTTAACGGTAAACGGCTACATACCTTACCCCACCTGTCCATTGACGGCCATTTATTCGTGATGTCATACGAGTAATACAGTGTGCATCCTTGGTACTAGAACCCCCCCCCCCCCCCCCCCCCCTCCCAGATTCCTGGCTACACCCTTGAGCTGGCAGCATCGAACCTGAAGTCATGCTTGAATATAGCCTTTAGCTATAAACCAGACATGCACAGTACAAGATTATTATCAACATTTCCACAGAAGGTGTCACTGGATACATGGGACACTGACCCCCAGCCTTAACTCTGACTATAAATAAATTCCCCTGACCTATATGGTGTGAGACAGTGGAGCATGTGTATACATAGTGTATATTGTGACTGTGAAAGTACAGGCCTCCCCGCAGTACGTATAGGTTATGTACATATGTATGCATATACAAGCGCGGCAAAATGTTGGCAGGTGTAGGGATGGTGAAAACGTATTCAAAGTCAGTGCATGTTAATGAGTCATTGACCTGGGTTTTGCATGGACTGGCCCTCTTCCTTGTTGCATGGACCGGCTGGCCCCCTCTTTGCATGGACTGGCCCTCCTTGTTCCTACGGTTTTTCCGCCAGGTGGTTTTGCCATACCTTGTAGGTACACACTGCACCATCCCTACATCTGCCCTTGTTTTTGGGGGAAACTATTTATTTGCCATTGCTATGGTGGTTGCTATGTTTATTAAGTGACTAAAAAAGTGCTACTTGTTGTGAAAGATGACAGTTTCTCATCAGACATATCCCACCTAATTCACGATGGTTGACACCTATGAAAACACATCAATGCCGACACTCACCAAGTGCTACTGTAGCATTGAGTCCATAGCAGAGACCAATAATGGCTGGAATAGCAATAATGACTCCAAAACTTGGCTGTCGCTCCCACACAATCAGAAAGATCAAGGACCCCATCTCTAGGCCACCGATGCACACCAACACCATCATGTAACTGGTAGTGTACCGTATTAGCCAGCCACTGCCAAAGCTGCCCAATGCTGAAGCTAAACCCTGCACAGTGACTAATACACCCACAAACTCAACACCAACACACTCTGTGACATACATCTGGAAGAAAGAAAGGCAGTACTGCAGTATATATACTCATCCTGTATAACGTATATGGTGATGGAGCGGCATGCATACTACAGAATTGGCCTATATACATTTACATGCTCAGAGTCGGCTAAAGCTAACCCTTGTAAACACTCCAGTCAGGTATGCAATCATGAATCCTTGATTCAGTCTAAGTGGCAACACTAGTCCATACTCTGGAGTGGAGGCTTGCTTGAAAACCTTCACCACATATGTGGCAGTGCTGCGGAGAGCCTCTTTCAACCCAAAGGAACACACATTGCACTGGTGGTAAGTAGCACCCCTCACAATGGAAAAGGTTATAAGAGAGGCAAGGGAATTAACTACCATGGTAGCTACCAATGTGTAATAAACTGTAGGTGAAACCAGTGAGGGAGGCTGTAGTGTTCCAGTGCTGCTATCATTAAAGGTTAGTTCAGTGCAATTATCTTGTGACGCTGATATACTGGCACTATTAAATGAAAGAATGACAATGGTAATGACTCCAGATAGAAATGATGACACACCAAGGCCAAAACCAACAGTGATCCCACTGAACCGTCCCTGGTAGGTCACTGGATCAACCTTGAAGCTCTCAACGCATTCCCGCACTTCATCGTTCTTGATTGTCCCCGATGCCGTGTAGAGAAGGCTAAAGCACAGGCCCATAACTAGTGAGGATGGCATGAGGGTGTACCAAGTAGGGTAGAAATAGCTCACCGAAAAGATCACTGCACAACAGGCGCTTCCTACGGCACACGTTTTGGCGCCCACAATGTTTAGCAGAGAAGGGGTGAAGAACATAGCTGCTTGCCAGCCGAAGAAGAGGGCGGCCAGTGAGAAGGAGCCCAGCTCCGCGTTGAAGGAGGTCGCCAAGCTACTCAGAACCCAGTAAGTGGTGCAGATCATTTGATAACCTATAGCAAACACTACGATCTTTGCGTAGGAGGCTACAATGCGCCGCTTGGGCACAAGTTGGGCGCCGTCCTTCACCGTGTAGTGCCCCTTCGTACCCAGCAGATTGATCTCCATCACTTCCTGCTTTATACGCCTTACACTACTTAGCTAGAAGCAACGAATATCGATGGACAACTCGGTTATCGGCGAACACAGGATGATCCAGATCAAACAGCCTGTAACTGGTATTAGCTAGCTACGCGTGGGGAATCCTAACTTTGAGGCGAGAATATATAGGAATCACTATACACTATATGTGGTCACCGATACCTGGTATGGCATTGCTCACGAATTTGGCACCCTCTAATGTGTAGGCCATTGATGACCAACGCGACGAGCTTTGGAATCTTTGGAATTCAAACGAGGCTTTAGAATAAGATTTCAAAGCCATTGATGATCGATCAACGACGAGCTAAAATAATAATGGTCGGTCGCGACCTTGCCATGCCCGTTGACTCCGAGGGGAAAGTGATTAGCTATGGAAAGTCACACCCCTGCACCGAGCTTTTGATTGCATGAGTTCCTTAGCTAGCTAAATGTCATAAGAGGGGGGAGGTCCATTCTCACACAACTGGCACATCCTCTGTTGATCCCTTTTCATGTTACGCTCAATTATGGTAACCCCATGCGCATCAGTCAATGGCCTATCTGTGTGGTATAGGTCATGGTGGTGTTTATCACACATTAATACAAGAGACACCTCATGGCTAATGAAAGGAGAATTGTAGAGGCTGAATGCTGCACAAGCTCGGTAGTTGCCCTGGAGTATGCACATTCCCACTGTGTGTACTACAGCAGAACTTCTGACAAGATAGTGAGAGAAAGATCCCAGTAGGAAAAGTGGTCAACACAGCTACTTCATGATCAATGTCAACTTGTTCTTTATGGCCACATACTAAGATTGGAGAAAAATGACCCGCAAAAATTTTGTTTGAAGGCATTCTACAGCATTTCACGAAAATAAATGCCAATAATTATGGGCTAAGCACTTGCACAATGCACAACACAAGCCGAACCCCCGGCAGGCTAAGAATGTGCGACGACATGATCACTCATGTGCAGCAGCAAACCCCAGCTGGCTAAAATGGACAACATGGCGGCTCGTGAACAGCAGTGCACCCCTGCAGACTAAAATGTAAGACATGGGCTGTTGTAAGCAGTGAACCTGCGCATGTTATGATTGTGGGACTAGATGAAAGAAGCATGCAGGCCCATTGAGTGGCATGTACATGCAAAAGGCTGGCTTTAGGAAGCTTTCTGCGGATTGTTTCGAGTGACAAGGCACTAAATGTCAACACACACGCACGCACGCACACACGCACGCACACACACACACACACGTATTCACAAAATCTTGTCCTAACCAATTACATAACCTCTTGCACAATATGCACAGGGTATATAACAATGGGATGAACCTGCTTAGCTAAATTTGAAGCAAAAAGTTGTTACAAAGCATCATCTCTATGTACCATGTGAAGGGATCTGTAATGTTTCAGAAATGAAAAGGCATTCAAGGGCAGAACGCTCATGGTCCTTCACATCAGGGTGCCAAATGTCGACAATAAGGACCACTCGTAGACCACTAGCCACACCAGTTTCTTCTTCATTGCTCACATGACCTGCAGTCTCACTCCATACACGATGCCTGAAACTGTCATTTAAAACCAATACTTCATTTTCTTTCCAAGTAGCAACTTCCTTCCCAACTTCAATAAAGTAGCCTTCTGGTGCATACAAGGGAATGTGGCAGCGCAAACGGAAGTTGCAAGGACCATAGTGAGGCTCTATCTCACTGCCAGGGTGTAGCACTGAGAACAAAACATTGCTGTACATGTGTCGACCAACTGACTGGAGTCCCTTGACTATGCTCATGGTCTGTGGGCAGATGATAGTGTTCTCCTCCACCTCCTGACCCTGATCAAGCAGATGAAACTTTTCCCAACATGACCCTTGTGGAGTTTCACTTACTAGCCAACCTTTCAATTCACTCTCATACGCTGCATCAAACTCACGTTGGAACGTGCCGATTGCCGTTGAAGAACTGAGCACTTCCAATTCAGGGAACCGCTCAACGATGTCTCCAAAAGACCAAAATCTGTCTGGAGCGAGTTCTCTCATGATCCATACACCATGCTCAGGAAAGTCGTCTTCTCCCGTCCATTCCCGCCACACACGAGGACTTGCGTCCAACATGCTTGATACCCTACTCAATTTCAGCTCGCCAATGTCACCTCTACGGCTAAAATCCAATAGGTCTAATTTCAAACGGTTCACTAGTACACGATTCTTCTTCAATCTGCAACGAACGCAATTGGGCAATTGACATTGGGATGGAGAATGAGAAGGCCGCTTTCCTCGCCACTGTAGTGCCAGTAAGGTGACAAACATAACCAGACAGAGCATTAAGAAGGCCAAAATATTGCCCCACATGAATGTCCAGCTTGTGGCGTCCATTTTTATTCAGCGTGGTTGATTGCGTAAGTGATGTAGCTATAGCTAGCGTATTATGTACTCACAGGATGGATACACATGCGTACATGTGGCAGACATTACATACCTTCACTGAGTAAGTGTACTCTCTTTCAAACACATCATGAGGAACTTAATTGTTCCCGTACACGTAATTACCCAAAGGAGCACAACTCTGGACAATTAATGTTATTTAGCTAGCCAGCTATAATGTGGCAGCTGGATGCAGGAAAAACTGCATGCATGCAGAGGATAGCTAGCTATAGCTAGCTATGACTAGTTGCATGGATGCTTTCAACTATATTGCTATGTCTCTCTTGGCAGGGGTGTATCTTATTTATATCATGTTCAAGCTATTCTAACCTGAGTGGCAGGCTGTCTAACATCGATCTGGTTATATAGCCAGCGTGAATTAATTGATATTTTATATTAACTGGGCAAACCACATGCAAAGGATGACCACGAGGGCAGACTCCAGGTACAAAACAGTGTAGCTAACACAACTCATGCATGCATGGCATTGATTTCTGCACACGTCAATAGACCCATATAGTAGCTTTCATAGCTGCAATTCTGCATGTATATACTCATTGCTTTGCATGCACAAAAATATGACTCAGCATCTTCTCAAATACTGCAATCAAATGTTTAGATTAAAACGCTATAATTATATGTTTGATTCCTGTATTGAATTCATGCACTAACTATATCAGCTTATTAGTGTGTGGTGCACTATGAGTGTGTTCACATTCACTGTCTCTGTCCTTCTCAAACAATGGGACTCTGGACTACCTTCTCATCTTCTCCCTCAAGCCATCTATAATTATATTGGATGCATGTAAAAATATAATCAAATGTCCATATCTAATCATGACAGGTTGGTCCAAGTTGGCCAATATTATTACTATACATAGTTCATCTATAATAATACAGCTACAACACTAAAAAGGTGCCAGCCTTCGGCAGGCGTCTGCTACAGCAAATCACATGCCATGTGAGTAAGATCATAGGGCAGCCATACAGTTTGCCTATAGCTATGAGAGTGAGAGAGGCTTCAGACATTTGTGCACATGCTATGTAGGGAGCCTCCCTAAAGGTGTGCTTCAGTATGCTAGCTAGTTGTCTGCATGGAATTATGCAAACTGCCAGTATGGTTCTCTTCAATATTTCACACTATTCTTACACTCATTGCTGCACTGTTTGCAATCTTTGAGCGCATGCACAAGGTCACTCCTGTGAGGGACTTATCTACTAATAATTCCACATATATACAAGAGTGAGCTCAACACATTGGAACAGGAAATTAAACTAATTTATTTGCACATACCATTTGTAGCGTACTGTGACATGCATGTGACCTTACCTTAGCTTACCTGTCTGTAGTCCTCATGACCACCCTGTTTACAAGTGTTTTGTTGTAATAGGTCACGATCTCTTGTGTAATTGTCACCTTTTTATCTCAGTTTCCTGTATCACCCTTTTGGTATATAATGTGCTGTTTGTAGTGGCTCAGAGAGCCATCTTGTTATTGATTCAGTGTCTAACCTAAGTTGTGCTCCGTAGTAGCCGGGTAGAAGTGTTTCCTCCTTGGTTTTGCATGCCAGTACGCACTCCTCGGCTACATTGGTGACCCGAACGTCAATTTTCACAGCCGCACCCCTTCGCGATGTCGGAAGACGCTCCAGAACACTCCCCACCCGTCTCACCGCCTGCCACGGTGTCAGCCGTAGCTCTCAAGATACCGCCGTTCTGGCCGGCTGACCCGCGCCTTTGGTTCGCCCAGGTTGAGGCTCAATTCACTACCAGGTCCATCACTAGCCAAAAGACTCGGTTCGACCACGTTATCGCCTCGCTTTCACCCGAATTTGCCACGGAGGTACGCGACCTTATCCTCAACCCACCGGAAGCTACACCCTACGATACCCTAAAGGCCCAGCTCATACAACGCACTGCCGCTTCGGCCCAACGACGCCTGCAACTCCTGTTCCATTCTGAACAGCTTGGAGACCGCAAACCAACCCAATTGCTCCGCAGAATGCAGCAACTGATGGGAGATTCTGCTCCGGCTAACCCATCCGACAATTCTTTGCTCAGGGAACTCTTCCTGCAACGCCTCCCTAGCAATGTACGGATGGTACTAGCTCCGACAGGGGAAAACTTATCCATCGACAACCTAGCAGCTATGGCCGACAAGATTATGGAAGTGGCAGTGCCCACTGTGTCTTCAGTCGCCACCCCTCCACCCCCTCCCAACCCCGAGGTCGCCCAACTTAGGGAGGAGGTAGCGGAATTACGCCGGCTCATCAACTCCCTCCAGGTGTCCCAGCCACCCACTGCCCAACGTTCCAGATCTCGTTCCCGATCTCGGCACAACAGTCCCTCTCGGGACAATTCTCCAGCAGCTGGTTTGTGCTGGTACCACCAACGCTTTGGTGAAAGGGCCACTAAGTGTACTTCCCCCTGTTCGTGGACGGGAAACACCCAGGCCAAGTGCTAATGGCGACAAGCACCTCTGGCCAAACACCAAGTCGCCTATTTTTTGTCTCCGATCGCACTACAGGCCTAAAGTTCCTAGTTGATACGGGTGCAGAGGTGAGTGTTTTACCCCCCTCCCGTCGTGTTTGCACCCCTTCAACTCCCGGACCTGCTCTACAAGCAGCCAACCAGTCCCCCATTGCGACTTTCGGCACGCGGACCCTTGTCTTGAACCTAGGACTCAGACGCCCTTTCAACTGGACATTTATCGTCGCTGAGGTGCGTCATCCCATCCTAGGTGCAGATGTTTTGGGGCACTTCAACCTCATGGTGGATATCACAGGTAGCCGTTTGGTCGACAACCTCACTCAACTGAGAATCAACGGCATTACTACCCACACCACCTCTCCTAGCCCCTCTGTTCCGCGCCCACCCTCTAGCAACCCCTTCTCAGCCCTACTCAACGAGTTTCCCACACTCGTCCATCCACCTCCCCCGGATCAACCAGTCAAGCACCAGGTGACTCACCACATCACCACCGAAGGACCTCCAGTAGCTGCACGTCCTCGCAGGTTGCCTCCAGAACGTCTTAAGGTAGCCCGTTCTGAGTTTGACCAGTTGCTCGCCTCAGGCATCATTCGACCCTCTGCTAGCAGCTGGGCTTCACCCCTTCATATGGTGCCCAAGAAGACACCGGGACAGTGGCGCCCCTGTGGCGACTACCGGGCACTCAACCACACCACGGTCCCTGACCATTACCCTGTGCCACACATTCAGGATTTTTCATCCTCCCTACGTGGCTCCATGATCTTCAGCAAGATTGACCTGGTGAAAGCGTACTACCACATCCCTGTGGAACCCTCAGACATCCCAAAAACTGCGGTTGTTACCCCCTTTGGTTTGTTTGAGTTTGTTCGCATGCCTTTTGGGCTGCGCAACGCAGCCCAAACCTTCCAGCGTTTCATGGACCAGGTCCTCCATGGGTTGCCGTTCAGCTATGCCTACTTGGATGACATCCTAATTGCCAGCAAAGATGCAGAGGAACACCATTCACATCTACGACAAGTGTTCACCCGGCTACAGGATCACGGCATTCAAATCAACCCTGCCAAATGCGTCCTCGGTGAACCTACCTTGGAATTCCTCGGCCATCTGGTTGACAAAGATGGTATTCATCCACTGAAGGACAAGGTCCAGGCTGTTCGTGGCTACCCACAGCCCACAACTCAACGTGAGTTAAGGCGGTTTTTGGGTCTTATCAATTTCTATCACAGGTTCATCCCAGGGTGTGCTCGCATTCTTCACCCACTGCACGCCCTATTGTCTGACAAGGCACCCAAGAACGCCACCCTGGAGTGGACCCGTTCAGCCACAGAAGCCTTCAACGCCATTAAAGAGGCTTTGTCCAATGCATCAATGCTGTGCCACCCTCAATCAGATGCACCAACCTGCATTATTACAGACGCCTCTGATGTGGCTGTCGGAGCAGTCTTACAGCAGTGCATTGACTCCATCTGGAGTCCCATCGCCTATTTCTCCAGAAAGCTGCGCCCAGCAGAGACCAGGTATAGTACATTCGACCGTGAGTTACTTGCCATCTACCTTGCAATCAAACATTTCCGACACTTTGTTGAAGGTAGACCTTTCCACATCATCACGGATCACAAACCCCTGATCTTTGCTTTCTCCACCAAGCCCAGGCACCAATCCCCAAGGCAGATCCGCCACCTTGACTTCATTGGACAATTCACCTCTGACATCTGCTACATAAAGGGGTCAGCCAACTTGGCTGCAGATGCCCTCTCACGCATTGAGGTTGATGCGGTCCACACACTGCCTATCCCTGGCATCGACTTCAAGGCCATGGCCGAGGCCCAGCGTCAAGGTATCCCACACCATGACTCCTTACAGCTCCAGGAGTTACCTGCCCCCACCACAGACGCCACCCTGCAATGTGACGTGTCCACGGGAACACCTCGACCCTATGTACCACAGCAGTTCCGGCGAAGCGTGTTTGACAGCCTCCACAACCTCTCTCATCCTGGCATCAGGGCAACACAACGCCTCATTGCCAGTCGTTTTGTGTGGCCTGGCATGAATGCTGATGTACGACAATGGGCACGCTCATGTCTACAATGTCAGCGATCCAAGATCCATCGACATACAACCACTCCAGTGTCCACTTTCAAAACCCCTGACAGCCGTTTTGACCATGTACACATTGATTTGGTTGGACCACTGCCACCACAAAGAGGCTACACGTACCTGCTCACTTGTGTCGACAGGTTCACTCGCTGGGCAGAAGCACTGCCCCTCCCAAATATCACCGCTGACACCGTAGCCCACACTTTTCTACTAGGATGGGTAGCCCGTTTTGGGGTGCCATCAACTATCACTACGGACCGTGGAAGCCAGTTTGAATCCGACCTCTTCCGTCAACTCACTCGGTGGCTGGGTTCCCACGGGATCCGCACCACTGCCTACCACCCCTCGGCTAACGGCCTAGTTGAACGCTTCCATCGACAGCTCAAAGCAGCCCTGATGGCCCATTCACCCACTTTCAACTGGCTGGATGCTCTCCCAGTAGTCCTTCTCGGGATACACACTGCCTTCAAGGAAGACATCACCTGTACCAGCGCAGACCTTGTTTATGGTACAACACTTCGTCTCCCAGGGTCCTTCTTCTCTCCATCTGTGGATACTACCACCATGGACCCTACTTCCTATGTATCCCGCCTCAAAGCCATCATGAGCAAGCTACGGCCCATGCCATCGCAGCCACACTCACACAGATCAAGCTTCATCAGCCCAGAGCTTCAGTCTACCTCCCATGTCTTTGTACGGCGGGATGCTGTTCGCAAGGCACTACAGCCACCTTACGATGGCCCATTCCCTGTACTGGAACGAAGTGCCAAATTCTTCACCTTAGACATCAAGGGACAGACACAGACTGTTTCACTGGACCGGCTCAAACCAGCCCACATTGACAACACCTTCCCTTGCACACCAGCACAAACAGCACCTGTTCAACCCGATTCGGTAGCTACTGAACCAGCACAGCAAGTTCGCACTACAAGGTCTGGACGACGAGTCCACTGGCCAGACCGCTTGACATATTAAAGACATTCTCTGTTTTACCGCTCCCTAGTCGTTCACTGGGGGGGAGCACCTGTAGCGTACTGTGACATGCATGTGACCTTACCTTAGCTTACCTGTCTGTAGTCCTCATGACCACCCTGTTTACAAGTGTTTTGTTGTAATAGGTCACGATCTCTTGTGTAATTGTCACCTTTTTATCTCAGTTTCCTGTATCACCCTTTTGGTATATAATGTGCTGTTTGTAGTGGCTCAGAGAGCCATCTTGTTATTGATTCAGTGTCTAACCTAAGTTGTGCTCCGTAGTAGCCGGGTAGAAGTGTTTCCTCCTTGGTTTTGCATGCCAGTACGCACTCCTCGGCTACACATTCTCCTTGCTGCCGTTAACAGGCCCACTCTGGATGTTTCCATTCTCCACTACTGCCACCTTCTTTTTGCCACAAATGTTCTTGCTGGTTCCAGACCCATAGTGTACGTCAGCTATAGTAAACAGTGGCACTGCTAAGATGGTGATAACCAGTATTACAAAGAGATTTGCTTCTGCCGAGATGACCTCTGATATAAAAAACAGGACAACAGTTGAACCTGTTTGTTCTGCAATAAGTGTGCTATATCCAATTACACTATCTCCAGGAGCAGTACCACTGTAGGCTGCAAGTGTAGGACATGACAGAAACATGCATGCAGTGTACAGGATGTGTTGGCTTTGACATATTGTAAAATTAAGGTAGTAGGTACGGCTAAAGTGACAAAATCAAACCTGCACAATTGTTGGTGCAGGTAGAGCTATGGGTCTAAGTCACTTTCCCAAACCTTTGCATCAGTCGGTATTAGCTTGCGTGAGTTATAGAAGAAAGAAAAGAGTGGAATCATGATATTGACAAACTCCATTGGACCAAGTTTTACTCAACCAAGAGTAGATAAGAGATGAGAGTGTGCAACCGCGTACACCCACCCGCAACAGCATTTTTCTAAAATGACGCAGCAACACATCACACGTGGGCATGGTAACGCTACTTAATATTCTGATGTAATGGATGAATACTATTAACTCGATCTGCCAGTCTGTATGTACTCGGCATTGATTGCGAGCCCTTCTGTTGGTAGTTCGGGAGTTGCAACAATGTCCAGGACACCTCTGCAGCGCCCGCGAGGAAGGACCAGAACAGCAAGAGTTGATTTGGGTCACAGCTCTGCCATCCACGGCTCCGCAGCACTCTCCTCGGAGTTTCACGGTGGCTATGCATTAAGTTCTAGGCTCGATCTATCCACTGAAGAGACTGGCATCAACCAGGTGGTTCTGGAGATCGTTGAAACTCCCGACTAACAAACCAAAGAGCTGCGCAATTGATGCCGAGTACGTACAGACTGGATGATCGAGTTAATGGTATTCATCCATTACATCAGAATATTAAGTAGCGTTACCATGCCCACGTGTGATGTGTTGCTACATCATTTTAGAAAAATGCTGTTATACACGCAGGGATACGCGGTTGCATACTCTCATCTCTTATCTACTCTTGACTTGACTAATTAATGGTTCGAAAGGTAATTGCTGACGAAGACAAGGAAAATTCAGTGATCAAAGAAGATGCAGCTCTCTGGCACTTCTATATAGCTGGTCTTCAGTCGTGGATTCTTCCAGAATAACCTGTATATGTAGCCCCTTCCTTGGCTCAGGATAATACTCGTCCATTGACAAAATAGATGGTTTATGAGGCGTTGATGAGCATTCACGTAGCTAAAAAGGAAAGTTCAAGTACCATAGCAGTTTTGTAACTGATGAAGACCCTCGTGGTCGAAACGTTTTACTTGAACTTTCCTTTTTAGCTACGTGAATGCTCATCAACGCCTCAGAAACCTGCTAGACAATGTAGCATGAGCCTCTACCACATTATCAAAATAGATGGAGCACCAGCGTCACTATCAATATCTGTCAGTTCTCAGTTAGCAATGAACTCCTGGACGGCTGCTAGGCTGTTAAAGTACTATCCCATGGGAGAGCGATACCTCAAACGAACTTTAGACGCGGTTTCGATACAATCTTCTTCTGTAGTCCAGCAGCAGTAAGGCGCGGCGGTAGCCTGAAGTCCTCAGCTAACAAGTCATACTCCATGGGTGACGTTGCCTCGTGTGCTGATGCCTGTCAGGTGACCTTTAACTCCTAAATTGCAGACGTTGAAAATGAGCTGATAGTGAGGTTTTGGAAAGTAGTGACACTAAAAGCAAGTCAGACAGTACAGGAAGAAGGCAGTCAGACCAAGTGGGCTAGCAGACAACGGCTGCTTTAGAGCAAAAACAAGGGAGGGGAGAAAGTATGGCAGGTGGGAAATAAGTGCGGCTGAAACAGACCAAGAGTCCAGAGATGTTACACCAGTACCTGATTCAGAGGCATCTTAAGCAGATGACACCAACATCTACTGTCTGCATACCATTCGCTCACTGTCCACATCCACATACCCCTCCGCCGTCCATGTGGACCGTCCGCAAAATAGAAAGTACTGTAATTGCATAACATCACTCGTGCAGCATGCCTTAATTCTGTTAGCTACATGAGTGCTCAGGAAAATCGTATCTCCGTTTAAACACCATAGCATGTGCCTCATCCTACCACACCATCCCTTTTGCATGTCATCTATTGCAATGATCAGACAAAACACATAAATGCCGACACTTACCTAGTGCTACTGTAGCACTGAGTCCATAGCAGAGACCAAAGATGGCTGGAATAGCAACAATGACTCCAAAGCTTGGCTGTCGCTCCCACACAATCAGAAAGATCAAGGACCCTACCTCTAGTCCACCAATAGCATTTGCCAAGTAGCAATATTTAGCAAGTAGCATACCAATTGCCTAGTAGCAAGACCAAAAGGCACCTAGTGTGCAGCAAACACACAGCACAGCAAACACCTTACTCATAGATTCTATAGACTACGTAACCGGGATAGGACGTAGGTTACGTTGTCCATCAAATCTATGCCTTACTCAAAGGTGAACACGTGATACAAAGACTGGACAAACGGTTTAAATAACCTATGGTGCTATCAGTGCCCGGCATAGGCGTAGGAAGCAAGGGGGCACCAGGGGCACGTGCCCCCCTTCAAACGTCTCCTTTACATTGTGCCCCCTCCTCCCCCCCCCCTTCAGAAGTCTCCTTTAGATAGCTCTAAAGAAGGAAAGTCTCTGCCCAGCCCCATTCCTCAGTTAGGGGGCTCCCCTATAGTGAAAGAAATATCTACAGCTGTATCAGTCACTGGCTACACCATTAATCAGCTTCGTTTGCCTAACTGGCCTTAGATTGTATTTCAGTAGACACTAGTGGCAGCCATTTTCTTTCCATAATTTTATGCAAACTTAGATCACACGACACTCGTGTGCCCCCATCTAATCTGCATTCCTACGCCCCTGCAGTGGTATATAAGCTCAAGAGGCTTGCAGGTCTCATCTCTGAGAAACACGGACAATCGTACAGCAGTGCCCTCAGCTTCATCAGATGCAGACTGTCATTCAGCTTGCTGAACTCAGCAGTGACCTGTCTCCGTGCCCCAAGATCGGCATAGCTATCATGCCCACTGGACCTCATTCGTGCTGAGGCCCAGCTGTGTGATATTAACTGACTCACATATATCCATCATCGCACTTATTGACATGTCACGGCTGACTGGCGATCACTCCCCCCCTCACCCTTAAATTTCTATTGAAATTTGACTTGCATCGGGCAGTGCGCATGTGTGACTTTATTAATTATAATTATATCAGAATTTGAAAAAATATAAGTCTAAACCAATCTAGTCATTATACACACACTACAAAACACATAGGCTAGGGTTTTTAGCCGAAGGTTACACTGTGTTACGTTGTCACGAAGCCAGATATTATAATATCGGTTCCCTTCCGAAAACAGACTGTCTGGAGTGAAGTGGTCAAAATCACCCGGGGTGGTTTTTGGCAGCCTAATTGGTCCACCTAGGGACCACTATTTGCTGCCAACAGTGGTCCAGGGCCCAGCTTAGGCAGGATACAGTGTCCCCATGTATATGTGTATGCATGGTGTATGTTGCAGTGATTATGACGTTTTCAACTTTGATATATTCAATTTCAGGTCAAGTACGTATCTATGGATAAATCAAGGATGTCATTCATGCAATTAGCTAACTATCCTTCATGCACTGATATCTGGAATATGGAAGCCAGGATCTTAGAAGAACTAGGAGATACACTACCCATAAACGTGAAACCACTCCCCACAGCTGGTACATTGTATAGTGCCAATGCCATCTACGTATGCTAGGCATGCAACGGGGAGATACAGTGTACTGGTATACATTGCCCAGCTTTAGTGGTGACCTTCCTCCTGGTCTGCCCTACTGGAAACGTTGAAAGTTGTCCATGCTGCAAACATTTGATGAGGTCATTCAATAGAGAGACAACGCAATGCCAATTTGTTCGTGAGATTGACAGAGGGGATCAAAAACGGGGTTCGGGGGGACTGCTTTCGGGGGACTGTTATCACCACCAAATTACACAGTGCTGTTACCTAGTGTACTGCATGCAGTCTCCACAGTCACTGCCATTTGCAATTATCTGCTTGGGCACTTAAGGAAGCTCAGTGTGATTCCTCCTCTGTTTGTAGCAGTGCAGCAATTTGCTGCTGCAGGATGTAGCTATGGTAGCTATACAATACAGACTATCATACACGGTGCTAATGGTCGCCCAGTGATTCTTTCCATGGTGTTGTAGCTATTTGAACAAATTCTTCAGTCTCCATGTCAATGTTCCAACCTTGCCCTTGCACAGTAGATTGCTAGTAGGGCACCCCAAACCGCTCCTGCAGAGTGTTCTGAGCAGTATCAATAATGTCATCAGTAAGCCAAGCCGGTTGTTGATTTGTTGATTTGATGATTGCCTTTCTGCTTTCGAAAGTGTGGCGATGCCATTGTCAACCCATGTAAGGCTGCTTTTTGTGCCGTGTTGTTTTAGCTACAGCCGTGCCTTCCTTGATTTGCAGGTCTCCAAAGTAGCATCCTTTTACCACTTTTCTTGGCCATGTCAATGTCTATTAGCAAGATTGCTTTATGACCAGACATGATTTCAAATAGCAAAAGGCAGGCTGACTCATGGATGGATGTACAGTGTAGACAAATGTACATGTGTCAAGGAAGTTGTCCCATTGACTTTGCTTGTTTGTAACAACCTCATGAGCATATTCTCCAGCATTCGATTGAACCACTCACTGCGGCCATCATTTTGCCTGCAATTGAAATATGCTTACAGTAACAAGTTGTTACTGATGTCAGATTTGCTTTATGAAGCCTTGTGCAATACTGCCTTATGCTGCTAACGTTAATTCAGAGCCAAAAACTATCAACACCAAGCCACAGTGACGGTTGAGATTGGCTGCCATGACAAGCACATTAGCTAGTCATAGCTAGATGTACCATTGAAAGCCTGTCATGCCGGTACATTGATTGCAATGCATGCTCACATGGTTTGACAGTAGTCTCGTACCCACATGCACCGAAAGCGGATCTGGGTACCGTCACTAGTTTGACACAGACGGTGGGCCGACGAGCGCCATTTTAGTTCATTGCGAAAGCCCGCCGTTGTCATAGCAATCATCTCCCAGAGACGGGCTATTTCAGGCTTGAACCCTTTGCAGCGTCCATAGCGTTTGTGCAATAAAGTAGCAAAGAACAAATTTGCTACTCTGTTGAATAGCTATATTAATCTTTGTCTGAGCCTGAGTCTGGAGCTGGTGGTGATGCAGTGAACCCCGGGATGGCCGACGATTACCGGATTGCTTGGCTGAAGGGAAGAGTCCTAAAGGGACTGGGCTTGAAGAAGGAGCACCACTTTGACGACTTGTTGCAACGAAACGGAGCTGAAACAGCCAAAGATCTGCTGTGCTACCTAGACAATCCAATAGAGAAGGACCGCGGTGCCCTACTCTTCTACAGTCATGTTTTGGAGGTGGAGGAGGAAGTGGAAATTGTGGAAGGTATGTACATGACTGGGAAATGGCATGCAACAGTTATTGCGTGCTGTGCACTTAATTCCTAAAACACAAAAGCAATAATTGTAGTGCAATGATAAAGTAAGTTCCCAGAATGTATTCAGTAATTTGGTGTACAGTACTCTATTCTATGTTGCTTGTAACACCACTTTCCTGTAGAGCAATTGATTGAGCAGCTTGTGGAGGAGGCTCAGAAGCTTAAGGATGGCCAGGAGGAGGACAACAGTGAAGGAGATTCTGAACACCGCAGTGCATCACCTGGAGAGGCTGGGAGCAGCAGTGCGGCAGAGAAGAATGGGCAGGCCTCGCCTGGAGAACAGGGTGTGTTGTCAAGGACCAGTTGTAGCTGATTCGTGTTACTAGAAAAGACACCATTGAGGGTTCTGTGCATAGTGAAACTGAGAAGGAGGTATTTCATGCTTTAGGCTTGTGTGCTGCTTATCTGTTGGCCAGTGCTGCCACCAAATTGGTGCTTCACTTCTTTCTTAACAGTCATTCCTATTGGCTAGTCCCATTTTGCCAGACCTGAAAGTGATCAGGTTGCGCAAGAGTACCAATTGCGTGCTATTTCTATGTCTCATGTCAGCTGCAGTAGAAGAGTATGATGAGATGTATAAGTCAGTAGAATAATGGCCAGTAGTAGAGCCAGTAGAAGAGATGTATATAGCCTATATAGCGTGTACAGTATAGTAATGATGTGTGTATGTCTGTGTAGCTTGCACGCTATTACCACATGAGTAATGTTGTTTACACCCTTCCTTTTGTGTGTGTGTGTGTGTGTGTGTGTGTGTGTGTGTGTGTGTGTGTGTGTGTGCACATGTGTGCGTATGTGTGTGTGTGCAGATGAGGAAGTTAAAGTGGAAGACCCAGGACATCAGCGCATCATCCAAAAAGTAAGCACATGTCCCATGGAAATCTGAGTGTGAT
>OZ025890.1:4700950-4795950 GCA_964019415.1 Ianthella basta | reverse complement strand
TTTGACATGAACCCAAAGACCTTCACCCTAGAGAACCTCTTTGCCATGGAGCTTCACAACTTTGCAGAGGTGATCTCTGACATTGTTACCTCTGCTAACAAGGAACTCAACATTGAGAAGGGCATTCAGGAGGTGGTGGACACATGGAGTGTCACCAAGTTCACTATTCACAAGTGAGTTGTTGGATTGTACAGTAGATTCAGCACACTCAGCACCCTTGACTACTAGAGTCTATTTCATACGTATGTACATACCTGCACAGGTACGTTTAATCCGTGCGTGCAACTTTCCCTCCTTGTGTGTGTGTGTGTGTGTGTGTGTGTGTGTGTGTGTGTGTGTGTGTGTGTGTGTGTGTGTGTGTGTGTGTGTGTGTGTGTGTGTGTGTGTGTGTGTGTGTGTACATGGCAGGTACTGGCGTGGCACTGAGGAGAGAGGTATCATCCTAGGGGCTGTTGATGAGATCAATCTGACTCTGGAGGACAACACAATGAACCTTCAGAGCATGGCTGCGTCTCGCTTTGTCCAGCCTTTCTTTGACAGAGTACAGAAGTGGGAGAAATCTCTGTCTCACATCAGTGAAGTGGTTGATGTGAGGGCACTACCCACACACACACATGCAGACACTAATGATCCCTCTCATAAGCACTCACACTACACCCAGGTGTCTGGGGTGTCTGCTCGGGCACCTCTGTAGGTACATAGAATGCACACAAGTTAGTCCAGTGTGTGTGCGTGTGTGTGTGTGTTGTGTGTGTGTGTGTGTGTGTGTTTGCACCCACCCACCCTAGTTGCCTGTCCCTGCTACCTACCTAGGTGTGGATGGTTGTCCAGCGCAAGTGGATGTACCTCGAGAGCATCTTCCTTGCTGGGGACATCAGGGCCCAGCTGCCGGAGGAGGCAAAGAAGTTTGATGTCATTGACAAGACCTTCAAGAAGGTACATAGCTACATAATACCTATAGTGTGCTGTGTGTGTGTGTATGTAAGTATGTAAGTATGTACATGCATATGTGTGTCAGTGGCTATGTTTGTGCATGCATGTATTTGCATACATGCATGCATGTTTGTGTACTGACATCTGCTGTATTAGACTGTGTGGGTATGCACCAACGTTGATGGACAGTGGCAAATAGTACAAAGTCTAGTTTGTGTGTGCAGTATGATCCTACCACTCCACATGTCGGCTGTAGATCATGTCTGAAACTGCCAAGAACCCCAAAGTCCTGGATGTGTGTCACTCACCCAACAGACTACAGGACCTGGAGATGCTGAGCAGTGGGCTGGAAAAGTGCCAGAAGAGTCTCAATGACTACCTTGATTCAAAGAGGAATGCCTTCCCCAGGTTCTTCTTCATCTCAGATGACGAGCTGCTCTCCATTTTGGGCAGTCACGAGTGCACCTGTGTCCAGGAGCACATGATTAAGGTGAGGGGGCAGGCCAGAGGTGAACACGGCCAGCATTATACGTACGTACAGTAGGTAGCCACAACATGCGTACGTAAGTGCACTTCTGCACACTGTCAGGAGCAGTTGGCCTTCTGGTCAAGGTTTTCCATCAGTTACTACCAGACTTACCACTGTGGTTGAATGTTGTGTATGTACACTGTATGTTACTGTATTTGCTACACAGATATGTACATTTGTGTATGAGTGTATACAATGTGGCCTTTGTTTGTGTTTAGTGATTCTGTCTGTTCTTTCTCTGATTCTCAGATGTTTGACAACATTGCCAAATTGCGGTTCGTCCAAGGCCACAATGGCGAACCAGCTGCCAACGCTATGATCTCTGCCGAGGGTGAAATGATGGAGTTCCGTACTCCGGTGGTAGCAGAAGGGAAGGTTGAGGACTGGATGACAGAGGTACTGGGGGAGATGCGGCGGACCAATCGGCTCATCACCAAGGAGTCTGTCTTTCGATACCTTGATGGAATGAGTAGGTCAGTAAACCATTGGCATGAGGTGTGTAATGGAATCTGTTGACTACCGTACAGTGGAACCTGTCTAAGATGGCCACTGTGTTAGGCAGCCACCTCTTTAAAACAGCCAACCTCCCTGGCCCAAAATAGGGCTGAAACTATACAATTAACTACTGTAGAGCAGTCACCTCTCTATAAAGGTCAGTTAGAACTGGCCCACTGGTGGTTGTCTTGCACAGTAGCTCAGAGGCTGTGCTGCATCCATCCTAGCTGTGCCTCCTGCAAGTGACGCCAAGTGGTCATACCCATCCCCCTCTATGCTGTGCTCAGGGTGGACTGGATGTACCAGTATCAGGGGATGGTGGTCCTGGCTGCCAACCAGGTGTGGTGGACATGGGAGGTGGAGGACGTGTTCCGTCGTGTCAGACGGGGTGACAAGATGGCACTGAAGAACTATGCCAAAAAGCTCCACTCGCAGATTGATGCCCTTGTGGTGCAGGTGGGTGGGTGGGTACTGACACACCCACACATGGAGGTGCACACATGCTGATGTATAGGGGCAGTGGCGCATGTACAATATAACATGTAGTATAATACTGTACAATAGTTTTGTGTATGTATGTATGTGTGTATGTGTGTATGTACGTATGTATGTAGCTGCATGTGTGGATGGGCAGGTGGAAGTTGCACTACCCCTTGTAAGCCCTACATGACTGTTTCCTCTTTTCCCTCACAGGTCCGCTCTCAGCTGTCCAAGAATGACCGCAAGAAATTCAACTCTGTTCTGATTGTCGACGTGCACAACAGGGACATCATTGACAGATTTGTCAGAGACAGGTCAGTGTTGCCACACACTGTACCCTGCACCTGCAGGCCGTAGGGCACAGGCCAGTATGTGTAGCTGCCACAAGTAATGGTTCACACCTACAGTGGTGAGCACTGCACTGCGTCATTGAGTCGCTCTGACAGTGTACAGTGTGTGGGTAGTAGTACACTGCATGCACAGTACAGTGTACAGTGTGTGGGTAGTAGTACACTGCATGCACAGTACAGTGTACAGTGTGTGGGTAGTAGTACACTGCATGCACAGTACAGTGTACAGTGTGTGGGTAGTAGTACACTGCATGCACAGTACAGTGTACAGTGTGTGGGTAGTAGTACACTGCATGCACAGTACAGTGTACAGTGTGTGGGTAGTAGTACACTGCATGCACAGTACAGTGTACAGTGTGTGGGTAGTAGTACACTGCATGCACAGTACAGTGTACAGTGTATGGGTAGTAGTACACTGCATGCACAGTACAGTGTACAGTGTGTGGGTAGTAGTACACTGCATGCACAGTACAGTGTACAGTGTGTGGGTAGTAGTACACTGCATGCACAGTACAGTGTACATGCATCAGCCTACAGTATGTTCAAGCCTTAAATGTGTGTGTGTGTGTGTGTGTGTGTGTGTGTGTGTGTGTGTGTGTGTGTGTGTGTGTGTGTGTGTGTGTGTGTGTGTGTGTGTGTGTGTGTGTGTGTGTGTGTGTGTGTGTGTGTGTGTGTGTGTGTTTGTGTGTGTGTACATATCATGGAGGGATTTGGTAAACTACGTACGTAAATGTTACCAACAAGGAATGTAATGTTGGTTATTGGCCACATGTGGATTTCGGTTCCTAGTCCTAGCCAGTAATTACTGTGATTAACCTCAATCCCCCCCCCTCCTCTCCCCCCTCCCTCTCCCCCAGTATCATGGATGCCCGGGAGTTTGAGTGGGAGTCTCAGTTGCGGTTCTACTGGGAGAAGGAGCCTGACGAGCTCCTTGTGCGTCAGTGCACTGGCACCTTTGGCTATGGCTACGAGTACATGGGCCTCAATGGCCGGCTTGTCATCACCCCACTCACAGACAGGATCTACCTCACTCTGACTCAAGTGAGTGTGTGTGGGGGGGGGAGGTTGGGTGTTTGTGATTGTATGGGATATGACACTTGTGATCATCAAACACTTTCAGTCCATGATGTCATAGAGGCTCACTACTTTGTGCAAAAGACTTGATATAGTGACTTTCAAGCATATGTAGCAGGAGAAGCAATCAGTGTATGGTGTATTTATTTTGGATTGTTTTCCGTGTGAGATCTACATAGAGGAAGACCAAAGAAGCGGTGGACGGATAATTTTAAGTAGTAGCTAATCCATTTATAGCATTTTGACTCCAGAACATGAATACTGTAGACACAGACACAGTTAATGCAGAGGGGATTTGCCATTGTTGAATAATGATGAATAAGGAATTATTTCCTGTTACTGTACATTTCCACTCAAAAATCGAAACCAAAGTCACTCAGTAGTGTACAGTAATGGGACTGCTCTGTTATCTGCATACCTTATGCCATACGTATGTCTGTGTGCATGCAGTACGTACAGTATCACGCACTATGTGCTGTTCTCTGCCCTGCAGGCTCTGTCAATGCAGCTAGGAGGTGCCCCAGCTGGCCCTGCTGGGACAGGCAAGACGGAGACTGTCAAGGACCTGGCCAAGGCTCTGGGTCTCTTTTGTGTTGTGACCAACTGCGGTGAGGGTATGGATTTCAAGGCCGTGGGGAAGATCTTCTCTGGACTATCACAGTGTGGTGCCTGGGGCTGCTTTGACGAGTTTAACCGGATTGACGTGTCTGTGCTTTCAGTGATCTCTACCCAACTCAAGTGTATTCAGATGGCACTTATTAACAAACTGAAGAGATTCATGGTTTGTGTACACCTGACACTGTGTAGAGATGGCCCTTGCCTACTTCCATAGTGTGTAGTGAGACCTCTCCATCCTGAACACTTTGGGACAGTGTTAGACAAACCCAAGTGTGTGGATTTGAGAGGTGTCCATATTTCATATGTAGTTTTATACACATCCATGTACGTAGCTGAATCAGAACACACTGTCCTCATTACACATGTGCCCTGAATTGAGGATTTCCTTTATATAAGGGGTCCACTGTAGATGGTAAACATCATTCAATAGATATAGCAGGATGGACAGTATTATGGTATACAGCATTGTTTTAACTTTATGTAATGAACACAGACACCTTGTGTGTACGTACGTACTTTGATGCCATGGTCTTTCTTATGCAGTTTGAGGGCTTAGAGATTGCCATGGACTCTCGTGTGGGCATCTTCATCACAATGAACCCTGGGTATGCTGGTCGTACTGAGCTTCCTGAGAGTGTTAAAGCCCTATTCCGTCCCGTTGTTGTGATTGTGCCCGATTTGGAGCAGATCTGTGAGATCATGCTCTTCTCTGAGGGCTTCCTCCTGGCCAAGGTCCTGGCCAAGAAGATGACTGTGCTGTACAAACTAGCTCAGGGCCAGCTCTCAAAGCAGTACCATTATGACTTTGGACTGAGGGCACTGAAGGCTGTGCTTGTGATGGCCGGGGAACTTAAGCGAGGCTCCCCAGACCTGCATGAAGTGAGAGAGATTGCACTGCTCCACATAATGCCAGCACTCGAACCCAACCCACCACACATCCACCCTCACTGGTGCACATACATGTGTGTATACTTATATCCTTCCTTTCACTTCCTGTACAGGACATGGTGCTAATGAGGGCCCTTCGAGACATGAACCTGCCCAAGTTTGTCTTTGAGGACGTGCCCCTTTTCCTAGGCCTCATCGGTGATCTGTTCCCCGGGTTGGACTGTCCTCGTGTCAGGTACCCCAGCTTCAATGACGCAGTGGAGCAGGTCTTGGAGGACAGAAAGTACCTTGTTCTTCCAGTACAGGTCAGTTTGCAGCTCCAACGAAAGGGTTTGTATCGTGTAAGGATGGCAATGTACACACATGTCAGAGCAGACCAATGCGGCCACTCTCTAATGTGCTGAATAGTATGGACTTTGTATGGTGTGTGTATGCCAGAGTTGGTGTGGTGTACAGTTATGCCCTTAAAGAGGAGCATACATGTTTGTATGTATATATGTCAAGGACATGTAGCCTTGTTTTCGGAAAATGATGTGCAAGAGATTGCATCTGTGGTGTGTATTCAATGTGTCCTGTTTAATTGTACAATTATTGTATTCAGTGGTACAATGTACGTGTATGTAAGGGAGTACTGTGTTGGTGCCTGCTTCATGCCCCACTCCTACCTCATGGTGTTGCTTCAGGTGGACAAGGTTGTTCAGTTGTATGAGACTATGCTGACACGGCACACCACCATGGTGGTAGGACCCACTGGAGGAGGCAAATCTGTGGTCATCCACACACTGGCACAGGCACAGACAAAGTATGATAAACCATACATGTATATGTACACACACATGCACACACACACACACACACACACACACACACACACACACACACACACACACACACACACACACACACACACACACACACACACACACACACACACACACACACACACCACACACACACACGCACGCATGCACGCACACACACACACACACACACACATACACACTGCAACAAACAACACACTCTGTGTGACTGCCAAGGGCAAAGGAGGCTACCAACGGTTACATGTACATACATGCTCCTGTTGTTCCTCTGCTTGTTAGACTTGGCCTTGCTACAAAGCTGTACACTCTCAATCCCAAGGCATGCTCTGTGATCGAGCTGTATGGAATCCTGGACCCCATCACACGAGACTGGACAGACGGACTTCTCTCCAACATCTTCCGAGATCTGAACAAACCAACAGACAAGAACGAGAGGAGATACATCCTGTTTGATGGTGATGTGGACGCACTGTGGGTGGAGAACATGAACTCTGTCATGGACGACAACAAGCTCCTCACCCTCGCCAACGGAGAGCGTATACGACTGCAGAAGCACTGCGCCTTGTTGGTTGAGGTATTTACGCACATGCTGACTGCACACACATACAGTGCATGCATATGTGTGCGTATGTGTGTGTACATATGCATATGTGTGCATACGTATGTGTGTGTATGTACTGGTACCTACATATGCTGTGACATTATGTGTGCTGCCTGTACACATGGTAGGCAATGAGCAATACGTACATAGCTGGGGTCAGTGCATGCGTGTGTACATACCGTACTGACATTGGGCTCTATGAAGTGTTGGTATGTTGTGTGCTATACTTGCTCGTGGTAGACCTATTGTACATGAGGGTGTGTTGGGAGAGGGGAACATCACCTGGTTCTGAGTTGGTCATTCCCAACATGTACCCTGGCTAGCGTTTCCGCAGTGCATGGGTCTATTCTGTCCCTAACCCAAGACTTCTATGGTGCCCGCCATGCAGTGCTCACTGGTCTCCTCTTCTCCCCTTGATGTGTGGTCTATAGGTGTTTGACCTGCAGTATGCCTCCCCAGCCACCGTGTCACGCTGTGGTATGGTGTACGTGGATCCCAAGAACCTCGGCTATAAGCCATACTGGAACAAGTGGGTGGCCAACACATTTCCCAACACTGGTGACCAACAGGAGGTTCAGCAACTGTTCAACAAGTACGTGGACCCTCTGGTATCGCTGATCTTGGAAGGAGTCTTGGATGGGAGGCAGGGTGAGAAACTGAAGACCATTGTCCCTGTCACCAACCTCAACATGGTAAGTGTGTGCGGTAGGCTGTGTGCAGCTATTGAAGTGTGTGGGGGAGGGGATGAGGTGTGTGTGTGGGCAGGTGTGCAGGTGGGTGTTTAGTGTGTAACTGTGTGTGCCCACTCCACCCAAAGGTGTTCCAGTTGACCATGATGCTGGAGAGCATCCTCCCCATCCCCAGGGATGAGAGTGGCCTCTCCAAGGACAGCACCCCCTCCATGGGCATCGGTACCAGCCTCCTGGAGAGCTTCTTTCTCACAGCCATCTACTGGTCCCTCGGGGGCACCCTCATCGAGGAGAGCCGAAACAGGTTCGATGACGTAGCCAAGAAGCTATCTGGTCTCCCCATGAACCCCGCAGAGGGGGCAGTGGTGGAGACAGGAGAAATCCCTGTTGCTCTACAGACCTTGTACGAGTACTACTTTGACCCTGAGATGAGAAAGTGGGTGCCGTGGAAGGACAAGGTGAACGAGTACGTCCATGACCCGGACAGGAAATTCACCGAGATCCTGGTTCCCACCATGGACACAGTGAGGACCACCTGGCTCCTGGAGCTCATGCTGCAAGTGAGGCGGCCTTGCTTGCTGGTCGGGGAGAGTGGGACCTCCAAGACAGCCACCATACAGAACTACCTCAGGGGAATGGACCGAGATGCCAATGTGCGTATACATGTGTGTGAGCATACACAACATCCGTGTGCATACTCTGCACAGTATAAGTGAACACAGTCTGTGTGCAATATTGGCATAATATTATGCAAGTCATAGGGCAGTTCTCCAAGTGCACTTGAACAACAGGGTTGGAACCTTACCAACTGTTTGTCTGGATGCTCTGGGCAAACCTCAGCTCCAACCCTAATGTTTCAGGCTGGTATTTGGAGAACTACCCTTCTCATGCCTGAGCTAGCTGAGAAGCCCTCAACCTACACCTCACACCCTCCCCCTCCTCCTCCCCCTCCCCCTCCCCCTCCCCCTCCCCCTCCCTAATTCAACAGCTGCTGCTGAACATGAACTTCTCCTCCCGAACATCCTCAATGGACGTCCAGCGCACACTGGAGTCCAATGTGGAGAAGAGGACCAAGGACAGCTTCGGACCACCTCCAGGGAAGAGACTGCTTGTTTTCATTGACGACATGAACATGCCAAAGGTACATACATACATCTTGAGTACAGTATGCTGCAATCACTATTCAGTGCACGCATACATACACACACACATGCACACGCACACACACACACACACACACACACACACACACACACACACACACACACACACACACACACACACACACACACACACACACACACACACACACACACTTGCTGTTCCCATAGGGCTGTACTTGCTACATACGTAAGTACTGTAACTATATGTATGTGTGTACACTCTAACAGCATGTGTGCATGTGGTGGGTGTGGATGTGGGTGTAGTAGTACGTAGTTTATCGTACTTACTGTAACTGTATTTAGTGTACTTATTGTATTTAACTGCTGAGCCAACAGCCCTCATTGGTGTCGTTCTCTTCAACAGTTGAAACCTGGTAAATGGGTCCCTTGTCATCCTTCCATCTCCCCCCTCCCTCTCACCTCTCCTCCCCTTCCCCCTCCCCTCCCCCTAATTGACACACCCCTTTCTCAGGTGGACACCTATGGCACCCAGCAGCCAATTGCTTTGCTAAAGCTGCTCCTTGAGAAGGGAGGGATGTATGACAGAGGGAAGGACCTCAACTGGAAAACATTCAAGGACATCTCATACTTGGCTGCCATGGGGAAGGTGAGAAGGTGTGACTTGGATTGGAGGAGTGAGTGGGTGTGGGTGTGGGTGTCAGTAGTGTGACTGTGTGGTGGGAGTGAGTGTACGTAACTACGTATATGTGTACATAGGTTTTATAGTGGTAACATAAGAGGTATGGATACATAAGTATGATGGGTGAGCCACTCTCCCTCCCTCCTCCCCTCCCCCTGCCCACCTCCCCCCCTCCCCTGTAGCCTGGTGGAGGCCGCAACCCAGTGGACCCAAGGTTCATCAGCCTGTTCAGTGTCTTCAACATGACCTTTCCCTCCTACGAGTCTCTCTACCTCATCTACAATGCTATACTCAGCGGACATCTGCAGCCCTTCAAGAAAGGTACATTTAACTTTGCACTGGGTCCGTGATGTTTTCACCATTGTAACTCTGAGACTTACTTACACATGTGTACTTGGGTGTACAGTATTTGCATATCAGCTATTCTGCAACAATCCACTTCTTGTGTGGTTATACTCATAATATTATGTGCATATGTTGAAGTATTCCATGTTTTTTTCTTGTGTGTGTGTGTGTGTGTGTGTGTGTGTGTGTGTGTGTGTGTGTGTGTGTGTGTGTGTGTGTGTGTGTGTGTGTGTGTGTGTGTGTGCGCGCGCGCATACGCACTGGTACAGGTTTGCAGCACTTGGCAAGCACACTGACTGAATGCACTCTGGAGCTATACAATCGCATTGTCAAGGAGCTGCCTCCAACCCCTTCAAAGTTCCACTACATCTTCAACCTGCGTGACCTCTCTCGCATCTACCATGGCATGTGTCTGACCACCCCTGACCGATTTGACGGGAAGGAGAAGCTTGTCCGTGTGTGGAGGAACGAGTGTCTGAGGGTCTTCTACGACAGGCTCACCACAAGCAAGGACAAGCAGCTAGTTGCAGTGAGTGAATGCTACTCTTTAGATGGTATTGGGGGCTGTTTGGATATTTGCAAGCTATTGACTTGGGAGTGGCTGTGGGTGGGCGTGGCAGGTGAGTAGTCAGAATGGGCTGAACATACCCTGTGTGCTGGCTATTGTGTAGGGCCATGTGGAGCAGTTGGTGGAGGAGCACTTCTCTGGCCAGAAGGAGTTTGCCCTCAAGGACCCCCTCCTGTTTGGTGACTACCGAACAGCACTCAACCCAGATGTCCCTCGCTTGTATGAAGACATTCAGGACTATGAAGCAGTCAAGGCCATCTTCGATGAAGTAAGCACTGAATGATACTATTTAGGGCCTTACTTGGGTGTGCGTATGTTTGTGTAGAATAGAAAGAATCTCTACTTACCAAGTATTGCTGAAGTGTTTGGACCTCCCAGTACAGAACATAACGTACCACAGTAATGTATAGCTCAAATCATGGCACTGGCATGACGCACAACCAACCCAACATTTCACTCCCCACTCCAGCCCACACTCACTGCCACCGAATCCCTCCACTCCACCCACCTACTCCCTCAACTTCTTAACCCATGATATGCCCTTGCAGATCCTCTCCGAGTACAATGAGACCCACACTGCCATGAACCTCGTCCTCTTTGATGATGCCCTGGAGCACCTGACCCGTATCCACAGAGTGATCCGTATGGATGAGGGACATGCCCTTCTAGTAGGTGTGGGAGGCAGTGGACGACAGAGTCTGGCCCGACTCGCTGCATTCGCTGCTGGGTATGAAGTGTTTGAAATTACCCTGAGCAGAGGCTACGGAGAGCCTGAGTTCCGAGAAGACCTGAAGACACTGTACAACAAGCTTGGTATTGAGAACAAGAAGATGGTGTTTCTCTTCACGGATGCCCATGTAGCCCAGGAGGGATTCCTGGAGCTCATCAACAACATGCTCACAAGTGGCATGGTGCCTGCTTTGTACGCAGAGGACGAAAAAGATGCTCTCCTGGGACAGATACGTGATGAGGCCCAGAAGAAGGGGATTCCCCCCACCAAAGAAGCATGCTGGACGTATTTTGTCAGCAAGTGCTCGAACAATGTGCACATTGTGCTGGCCATGTCTCCTGCTGGGGAGACTCTGAGGAATCGCTGCCGTAACTTCCCAGGCCTGGTGAACAATGCCTCCATTGACTGGTTCAGTGCCTGGCCTGTGCAGGCTCTGGAGGCAGTGGCTACGCAGTTCCTGGCAGAAGTAAGCCACCCACCACAATGTGCCATTGCTACCCTTAGGTTGTGTGTGTGTGTGCAGTGACTGCACAGCTGTACAGCGTCATGCTCATACACGCGCGCACACACACACACACACACGCGCGCGCGCGCACACACACTAATCTCACGTAGCCAGTCCGCCATCTTTGCTCAGACCCCGCCTTCGCAAAAGATGCGAAGGTGGGGTCTGAGCAAAGATGGCGGTCTGGCTATGCGAGACTACACACACACACACACACACACACACACACACACACACACACACACACACGCACGCACGCACGCACGCATGCACACACACTGGACAACATAAATGCACATGCTGTGCAAACTAACACACAACACAAGTGCATGTACGTATGTGCCGCCATGTACCCAACCCACACTGCATGTTTCTCTTGTGTAGAATGAGCTTATCCCTGAGGAGAGCAAGACGAATGTGGTTGGGCACATTGTTCATGTCCACTCCTCTGTGGGACGATTCAGTGCTGAGTTTAAGCAGACGTTGAGGAGAGTCAACCACGTCACTCCAAAGAACTATTTGGACTTTATCAACCGCTACACTGACCTACTCAGCCAACAGGACAAGATGGTGCTGGAACAGGTGTGTGCTGTGAGGGGTGAGGGGGTAATGTGTGCTGTGTGAGGATGAGGGGTAAGGGGGTAATGTGTGCTGTGTGAGGATGAGGGGTGAGGGGGTAATGTGTGCTATGTGGGGGAGGGGTGCAGGGTGTTGTGTGAATGTGGGATTGAAGGGTACTGTGTGAATGATGTTGGAGAAGATGTGTGAGGGCATTTTGTATGGTGTGTAAGCAACCACTATCACACTGTCTACATCAGTGTCAGAGATTGGGCAGTGGTCTCAAGAAGATCCTAGATGCTTCAGAGCAGCTCGCTGTCCTCAATGAGAAGTTGGAGGTACAGAAGGTGGCAGTGACTGAGAAGAGTGAGGCTTGCGAAGCCCTGCTGGCTGACATCTCCGTCAAGACATCCGAGGCAAATGAGAAGAAGGAGATGGCAGAGGCAAAGGGTGTAGAGATTGAGCAGCAGAATGTGGTGATCGCTAAAGAGAAGGTGAGCACACAGACAAATGCACTCTAATGCGCACATATAAAACTTCATTGGGTAGGGAATGTGTCATACTCGCTACTGTTTCCTATTCATGTGTGCTGCTTGTGTTCTGCTGGTGTGTCCGTAGAGTGAAGCAGAGCAGGCCCTTGCTGAGGCTCTTCCTGCTCTGGAGGAGGCCAGGCTGGCCCTGGACGATCTGGACAAGTCAGATGTCACAGAGATTCGTTCCTTTGCCAAGCCACCTCCAGAGGTGCAGGGTGTGTGTGAGTGTATTGTCATTCTCAAGGGATACAAGGAGAAATCATGGAGCGTGGCCAAAGGAATGATGGCTGACACCAACTTCCTCAGTTCTCTAAAGAACATGGATGTGGATGGCATTGGTCATGGCCAGGTTAGTGCTTTCTATGGTAACCATTGCCATGGTAACCGTTGCTGAGGTAACTGTTGTTGTAGTATCCACAGCTGCAGTAACTATTGCTGTGGTAACCATTACCATGTGTGTGTGTGTGCGTCTGTCTCTGTGTGTCTCAGGTGAAGACTGTGTCAGGAGCGCTGCACAAGTTGAATGTGGATCTGCAGCGAATGAAGGACATCAGCAAGGCTGGGGCAGGGCTGTACAAATTTGTGATGGCTGTCATGGGCTACTGTGCAGTAGCTCGAGAAGTCAAGCCAAAGAGAGAGAAAGTGGCCCAGCTGGAGAAGAACTACCAGATGAGCAAGCGTGAACTGGATAAGATCCAAAAGGAGCTTGCTGCCATCGAGGAGCAGCTTGGTGCATTGGGTCAACAGTATGAGGCTGCCATGTCTGAGAAGCAAGCACTACAGGAAGAGGCTGAGATTATGGAGCGTCGGCTCATCGCAGCCGACAAGCTCATATCTGGTCTGAGCTCAGAGAAACAGCGATGGAAAGAAGACCTGGAAAGCTTGAAGCAGAAGCGAGTGCGACTCCTAGGAGACTGTCTCCTGTCATCGTCTTTCCTCAGCTACCTGGGTGCCTTCTCCTGGGAGTTCCGTCATCAGATGCTGATGGAGGAATGGCAGGAGGACGCCATTGCAAGGAAGATCCCTCTCAGCCAGCCCTTCAAACCAGAGATGTTGCTCACCAACGATGTTGAAATCAGTAGGTGGACCTCAGAGTCCCTCCCTCCTGATGAGCTCTCCATTCAGAATGGTATCCTGACCACACGGGCCAGTCGATACCCACTCTGCATCGACCCCCAGCAGCAGGCCCTCAACTGGATCAGGAGGAAGGAGGAGAAGAACAATTTGAAGGTGTGTAGTACTCGGTGGTAGGGGGTGGGGTGTTCATTATCATTGTCTGTATCATTCCCCTCACTCCAGGTGTGTACGTTCAACGACTCTGACTTTCTGAAGCATCTCGAGATTGCCATCAAGTTTGGCTTTCCCTTCCTGTTTCGTGACGTGGATGAGTACATTGACCCTGTCATTGACCCCGTGCTGGATAGAGCCTTCAAAGGTGGGCCCCAAGTGGACAAGCATGTTGTTGTTGTATGTAGTGTCCTGCATGCATTTGGAAGGAGCATGTGTGTGTGTGTGTGTGTGTGTGTGTGTGTATGTGTGTGGCTCTAGGGCCCATGGCATGTGCACACACACGTACATACAGTATACAGACAGTACATACATGTACATACACATACATACAGTATGTATACACACATGTACACTTTATGTTCCTATAATACAGGTAGTGGCAACCGCCTGACCATCACCCTGGGTGACAAGGAGGTGGACTTTGACCCCAACTTCAAACTCTACCTCAACACCAAGCTGGCCAACCCACAGTACAGCCCGGCCATCTTCAGTCGCTGCATGGTTATCAACTACACGGTGACCCTCAAGGGGCTGGAGGACCAACTCCTCTCTGTGATTGTTGGCTTTGAGCGAAAGGACATTGAAGAACAGAGAGAGCAGCTCATTCAATCCACAAGGTGAGTTTGTTGCAGTACATTGAAGCCTGTCTAAGACAGCTGACAATTGGCAAGTTGTAATTGGCCTTTCTAGAGAGGCAGCATTACAAAGATAGACCGCAGTGTTTTAGTGCTGCAGTGTGTGTAGGAGTGCGACTCGGGGCCAGGGAGGCTGGCTGTATTAGGGAGGTGGCTGCATTTTTGCACAGTGACCTTCTCACACAGGTTTCACTCTATGTGTACACATAATTTTTATGTGCATGGACACTGCGAAACTCCATCCCATATAACGTACACATGCACCTATACCCTGTATGTGTGTTGATTGCAGTGAGAACAAACGTCTATTGAAGGATCTGGAGGACACTTTGTTGAGGGAGCTGGCCCAGTCAACGGGCAACATGCTTGACAACCATGAACTGGTCCAAACCCTAGAAGAGACCAAGTCCAAGGCTACAGAGGTGTGTGCATGCATGCGTACACATGGAGGTGTACAGGGGTGCATGTGTGTAACAGTAGGTTAAACTTTGCTTTGAACCAATGTGTTGACAATACTATGTGTGTATGTGTATGTGTGGTTGAGGTACAAAGGGCCGTTGTAAAGAAACCCAATAAGCCATAGGTACACGCCAATCAAGCTGCAGTCATCCGAGCATTGTCTGGTGCATGTGTAAACTGTGGTTGCCTTTGAGGTATATTAGATAACTATCTGATCGTGCAGCTGGCCAGGGTGTTGAGGCTTCTTCCTATTTCTATGGTATCAACAAGCTATTAACTTCACAGGAGGTGCTGACGATAGTGCACATGGTACTTAGCCCTGTCAACAGCTCCACACCTTGCCTCAAAGTCTTCCCCTTTGCTTATGTACAAACCTCCCCTCCCATCCCATCCCCTCCCATTATGCATTCCTCCCCTCCCCTCTGTTCCCTGCCCCTCCCCTTCCCTCCCCTCTGTTCCTGCCCCTCCCCTTCCCTCCCCTCTGTTCCTGCCCCTCCCCTTCCCTCCCCTCTGTTCCCTACCCCTCCCCTCCCCTCTGTTCCCTTTCCCTCCCCTTCATTCCCCACCCTTTCTTTCCCTTTGCATCGCTCCCCTTCCCTTTCACTCCAGGTCTTCCAAAAGCTACAAGAAGCAGAAGTCACTGCTCAGGAGATTGAGAAGCTGCGTGAGGGGTACCGTCCTGCTGCACAACGGGGAGCCCTTCTATTCTTTGTTCTTGCAGAGATGGCCTCTGTCAACTACATGTACCAGTACTCGCTCAACTCATACCTGGGTGTGTTTGACTACTCACTGAAGAAGAGCTTGCCAGATTCCCACCTTGTGAAACGTCTGAAGAACATAATTGACACCCTTACATACAACGTCTACGTATATGCTTGCACAGGTGAGCCCTGGTGGTGTGTGTACGTATGTACAGTACACGTGTGTACCTGTTCTTAATGGATGCATTAAGGTATACTGATGTTTATGACTATGGGGTGTAATCGCTTTGTCTTTGGGTGGCAGCTGGTAAGTGCTTTGAGGTGCTCTCCAAGATGAGGTACAAACTGTTGAGAGCTCTACAGACCCCTCTGCTCTAATGGAAAGATGAACAACAACATACTGTACTTACTTAGCCTCATGTCCAAACTCTACTCTCCTTGTGAACGGTAGGTCTGGACATTAGACTAACACTGACTCGTGTAAATGGGTGACACTTGGTCATCTATTGCTTTTTCTGTCTACTGTATTTCATGTTATCTTTATTGGCCTTCAAGCAGTCTGCGTGTGAGAGAGTTCACCTGTGGTATATATCGCTGCACCTGGTTGGGCTGTGGTATCGCTGCACCTGGTTGGCTGTGGTATTGCTGCACCTGGTTGGCTGTGGTATTGCTGCACCTGGTTGGCTGTGGTATCGCTGCACCTGGTTGGGCTGTGTTATTAGATTTAGTTCCATTGTGGGTGATGTCATTCACTGCCCGTGACAGTCTGGTGCTATGGAAACCACACACTTGCAGGCACTTGTACACTTTTGATGCTTTGGGATTTATGGCATTGGTGCCATAGCCACCGCACTGCTATGTGTACTGTGTTTTCTAGCACAGGCCCTCAATTTCACCCTGTCTCTGCCTCCACTACCCCCTCCCTCCCTCCTTCCCCCTGCACTACCCCCTTCTACCCTCCCCTCCTCTCCACTTCCCCTCCCCTCCACTCGCCCTTCCTCCACTCCTCCTCCCCTCTCCTACCCTCCCCTCCCATCCTCTCCCATCCCTTTGTATGGCAGGCCTGTTTGAGAAACATAAACTCCTCTTCTCCTTTGCCATGACCATGAAGATCCAGGAGGTTGAAGCAGTCCTGGAGAAACAAGAGCTTGACTTCTTCATCAAGGGCAACCTGTCGCTGGAGAAGAGTACTCGCCGCAAGGCATTTGAATGGTTCCCAGAGCAAGGGTGGGAGGACCTCATTAAACTGCAAGAAGTGTGTCCAGCAGAATTTGGCAGTCTTGCAGATGACGTGGAGAGGAATGAGAAGATGTGGAAAGCGGTGAGATTTCCCTGGGTTGTGTTAAAGAGGCAGTTGAGCGTACACATGTACCTCCTGTCTAGTAGTGCTTGCTTCAAGACGCCAAGTCTGAATTTAATTATACGAGCAGCTGTGTTGCCACGGTTGGTGCAGTGGTGGTGGGTAACACTATCTCTGCAAGCAATTGTGTGCCATCTGTGTCCCTTGCACTGCACTGCTGACAACTGGCTGTATCTAGTAATTGAATCATATCATGTTCTGTTCACTGTTAGCTGTCCTTCACTGCCTGCCTGTTCTCCTACCATTCTATGCATACCTACAGTATGTGTCCTCCTTTGTCCTTCTTCACTGACTCACTCCACTCACTGACATCACCTCCTTCAATCACTTGGTCATTTTCCTCCCTTCCCAAGGGTTGTCCAGGATTTCCATTAAAGGGGTCATTTGGGGTGCAATAGTTAAAAATAATTCCAGCCTAACCCTGAAGGTGAAGGTTCAAGGTTTGAACTGGAGTCACTCTGATTCTAGTATGAAATTGGGATGATTGTTGGCAATACCGGACACTAATGAACTACACGACCCCTTCCTTTTTACTTGCTCACCTCCCTCCCTTCCCCCTTCCCTCCTCTCTCTCACCCTGCACTCACTCACCTCTCCCCCTTTACTCTTCCCTCCTTCTCCTCACTCTCCATTCATTCACTCACCTCCTGTCCATTCCCCTCCCCTCCCCTCTCCTCCTCTCCTCCCCTCCCCTCCCCTCCCCTCCCCTCCCCTCCCTCGTCCTTTGCTTGCTCACCTCCCCTCCTTTTTCTTTGCCTCCTGCTGCAGTGGTATGACCTTGATGCACCTGAGACTGCCACTTTCCCAGGCAAATACGGACAGGGCCTCAGTCCCCTTCAGCAGCTTATGCTCCTACGCTGCTTCCGTGTGGACCGTGTCTACAATGCTGTCACACGCTTCGTAATGAACCGCATGGAAGAGAAGTACGTCACTCCACCCGTCATCAGCCTGGACAACATCTTTGAACAGTCCAGCCCCTACTCCCCTGTCGTGATCATCCTCAGCCCGGGCGCCGACCCAGCTGGGGACCTGCAGAAGTTGGCTGAAAAGCTTGGGTTTGGTGGCAATCGGCTGAAACTGCTTGCAATGGGACAGGGTCAGGAGAAGGTTGCTCTGCAGTCCCTGGAGACTGCCACACAGCGCGGCCACTGGCTCATGTTACAGAACTGCCACCTCCTCGTCAAGTGGCTAAAGGACCTAGAGAAGGCCCTGGAGAACATTACAAAGCCTCATCCAGATTTCCGTCTTTGGTTGACCACTGAGCCGACCACAGCTTTCCCTATTGGTATCCTCCAGCGCTCCCTCAAAGTGGTGACAGAGCCTCCGAATGGACTCAAGCTGAACCTGAGAGGGACTTACTTCAAGACGCCTTCACAGGCTCTCAAAGACTGCCCACATTCTGCGTTCAAGCCTCTGGTCTATGTACTGGCTTTCTTCCATGCCGTGGTGCAGGAGAGGAGAAAGTACGGCAAGATTGGATGGAACATCCCGTATGACTTCAACGAGTCAGACTTCAGAGTATGCATGAGCATACTCAACACCTACCTCATCAAGTCCTACGAAAATGCGGACCCAAGAATTCCATGGGGCTCCCTGAAGTACCTCATTGGAGAGGTATGACTCATGTAGGAAAGGAAGACCCATAGCCATTGAAGACTGATGTTAGACCATTGCAATATTCACCTGTGCACTAAAGGAGAGCGGGGTATTCCAGTTTGCCAGTGCAACACTGGAAATGTGTGGTTTCTTGCTACAATAGAGAACACAGCACTGCACATTCTTAAAATTGTATTCTTGCTGGGGGAGACCTTATATTTACAGTCAGTATTGATGTATTCTTGACCTCTCTCCTCCCTCCCTCCCTCCCTCTCTCCCTCCCTCCCTCCCTCCCTCTCCCCCTCCCTCCCTTCCTCCTTCCCTCCCCTCTTCCTCCCTCCTTCCTCCCTCTCTCCCTCCCTCCCTCCTTCCCTCCCTCCCTCCCTCCCTCCCTCCCTCCCTCCCTCCATTATTCCCTCCTCAGGTGATGTATGGAGGACGTGCCATTGACGACTTTGACCGACGCATTCTCAAGACTTACATGGACGAGTACATGGGAGATTTCATCTTTGACACCTTTCAGCCGTTCCACTTTTACTACAACGATGAAGTGGATTATGTCATCCCTCCCGAAGGCACCCGTGACAACTACATTGAAGCAGTGGAGGCCCTTCCGCTTGTGAACACACCTGAGGTGTTTGGCCTCCACAGCAATGCAGAGATAGGGTATTTCACTCAGGCCACCAAGTATATGTGGTCTCAGCTGATTGAGCTGCAGCCTCAAGGGGGGGACAGTGGGACAGGTGTCAGCAGGGAGGACTTCATCAGCAAGGTTGCCAGCGATATCCAGGTAGGTGGGAGGGGGAGAGGGACTGGGAGACTGTGTTGTGTGTGTGTGTGTGTGTGTGTGTGTGTGTGTGTGTGTGTGTGTGTGTGTGTGTGTGTGTGTGTGTGTGTGTGTGTGTGTGTGTGTGTGTGTGTGTGTGTGTGTGTGGTTTGTGCAGTGAGAGAATGAGTGCTTGGATTTGCTTTTGTGCTGTTTGTAGTGTGTAATGGAAATTGTATCATGGAGGTGTGGACAGATGGGTGGGTGGGTGACTGTGCATGGGCCCATTCATTGACACTGCCAGAAGGATTTGGCACGTCCTTTATTGCTGCTCTCACATGCTGCATGGTGGTGGAAATAACTACTTATCAGTCACCTATTTAAAGTTACATAGCATCTATCCCATTGCCAAAGTGCTCATACCCATACCTTGCTATTAAACATATGCACTCACTAGAAGGTGCTGGGAAGGTGCAGATGAGATCATCCTTGCCTATGCCTTCATTGCAGGCCAAGCTTCCCAAAGAGTTTGCATTGGACGTGATCCATAAGAAGTTTGAGGGTAAAATTACTCCCACCACAGTTGTTCTGCTGCAGGAGCTTGAGAGATACAACAAGCTCATAAAGAGGATGAGTACCTCACTAGCACAGCTGCAGAAGGCGCTTGCCGGTGAAGTAGGGATGAGCGTGGAGCTGGATGATCTTGCAAGAGCCCTCTACAACGGTCAGCTCCCCTCTATGTGGCGATCCCTGGCACCTGCAACACTGAAGTCTCTGGGAAACTGGATAATTCACTTCATGCAGAGACATGCCCAGTATTCATCTTGGGTGAGTGCACATGTGCACGCACACACACACACACGCACACACACACACACACACACACACACACACACACACACACACCACACACACAAATGCACACACACACACACACACACACACACACACACACACACACACACACACACACACACACACACACACACACACACACACACACGCGCGCGCGCACACAAGCATGACCATATTCACCCATATGCACAGACATATACACACATGTATGGTTATAGGCGGCACACACACACACACTCATACACACCTGAACACATACACATGTATACACACACAAACAGTATGCATACATATGTACCATACACAGTTGCACTTACTGTGGCTGCATGCACACACTTTAATACTGCATCACTGACCAAATAGGGTCATCTGGTATGGCTGTCAGTTGGCTGTGTACTGCCTGGTTTCTCTTGGCACCTCAATCCCCACAAGTCGCTGCAGCTGGAGAGCAGCGGTCATCATGCAGTACCCCCCACTCTTTGATGTTACAGACAAATCAATCATTTCCATCTCTTCCATCCTTATCTCATTATCAGCATGTTTCTTGTGGTATCCTCTGCCTTTGGTAGTCTCTGACCAAAGGACGGAGAGTGCATCTACACTGTGATAGTATGCAAATCAATCACAGGCTTCTTTAGCAACTTTTTGTTTGTTTACTGTGGCATGCTTTGATGATTGTTTTGTTTTGTTTGTTTGTTTGTTTGTTTGTTTGTTTGCAGGTGAATGACAAAGAGCCCTTTGTGATGTGGTTGTCAGGGCTGCACATCCCTCAGTCCTACCTCACTGCACTGGTCCAGGCCACCTGTAGGATGAATGGCTGGCCTCTGGACCGCTCCACACTCTACACAAGCGTAACTGAGGTGTGACACACCTCAAGAGAGGGAGGAGGGGAATTATAAAAATAATCTCTTGTATAGGGCATACAGTGAGGTATAGCTTAGGTTTTTTATTGTTTTGTTCTGCGTGTATGTATTAGTAGACATATTTTATCAGGGGAGCACGTACAGGGTACTAATGAGGGGCTGGGAGAGTACGAACATCCTTCTCTATCACATTTGTCCGCATTAGTATCACCAGTAGCCTTAACCACTGATTGCGTGCGCACAGACAAGTCACTGGACTAAGACCTATTGATGACATGTTTTACGTTCCTCCCCTCCCCTCTGCCCCACCTCCCATCCACACCCCTCTTACTGCTCCTCTCCACTCCACTTCCTTCTCCTCCACTCTTTTCCTCTCCTCTCCACCCCCCTCTCCTCCACTCCACTCCAAACGCACACATACATACACACACACACACACACACACACACACACACACACACACACACACACACACACACTGCAGTACACCAAACCTGAGCAGGTGACAGAGCGGGCCCCATCTGGTTGCTTTGTAAGTGGGATGTTCCTCGAGGGTGGCTGCTGGGACCATGCTAACATGTGCCTGAGGAAGTCTCCTCCCAAGGTGCTCATTGAGGAGCTTCCCATTCTGAGGGTCATACCCATTGAGGCCAACAGACTGAAACTTCAGGTAGGGGTAGGGTCTGTCTGTCTGTCTGTCTGTCTGTCTGTCTGTCTGTCTGCCTGTCTGTCTGTCTGTCTGTCTGTCTGTGTTTGTGTCTTCTACACAACAGCTGAACTACAATATGTGACTAGTGCAATCCATTAAAGGTGTATCAGTGATTGTATGCTATAGTAAAGCTAGACTTCTGTTTGTCCCTTCTTCTGGCAGTGGTTGTGCTGATGTTGTGTTTACCTGTCCTCTTTAGAACACACTCCGCACTCCAGTATACATGACGTCTGATAGGCGAAATGCCATGGGAGTTGGCCTTGTATTCGAAGCAGACTTGGCCACTGGCGAGCACATCTCACACTGGGTCTTACAAGGAGTGGCGCTTATACTGAACACTGACTAATTAGGAATTAGGATGCACCATGCACCGTGTGATGTAAGACAATTGGCATGCTTTTGATAACCTCACAGGATACAAGTTTATACGTGCGTAGTCTATGCTGTAATATAATATAGTCACCTGCTTTGATAATGACATTCATTGCGATGCCACTTTTGGTCGTTTGGGGCGTGTGTATGCAGTGCTGTGAAAACCGTTCGCCCATCCGTTGAAGCTCTTTAAGGCTTTGACTCCCTGCAATTGGCGTATTATACATACATGAATGGCGGACGTCTTTGCTACTCCGAATACGGGCAGCCCTCATAGGACGCGTGCGCACGCACCCAGCCCAAAGCCAAGGAATTCCCTATCAGCTTCAAAACTGGCTGCAGCTTACGACAAACAGACGGCAGGGAGGCCGGAACCCTTCCCAAGAAAGAAGTCACCGGATCGCGGCCTCGAAGAGAAAGAGGGAATACCAGACTACGTTAACGATCCAGCTGCCGTGGAAGAGATCAGGTCATCTGGCATTGCCGCTCGCAGGCTCGCTTCACAACATCAGCACACTTCTCCTCACTCAACACCCACACATTCGGCAGTTAGGCATATCCTCCAGATCGGTCGCAATCGTTCTAGCAGCGAAGGTGAAGGAGGGTCATCGGACGAGGAGCCCCGTGAGTACATCAACTGTGCGCAAGGGGATCGTGTGCAGTCGAGGCGAACGAGCGAGCCGGTGGCAGTAGGACGAACCAACTATCAACGTCAGTCGGTGCAACAGATAAGTGTCGGAACCACTGATGAGGAGACAGCAGGGGAAGCTTACGTAAACTGTGATCGAAACTTCTTGGCAAATCTGGAGGATCTCAAAGACCCTGAAGAGGCAGATTCATACGTCCAAATGAACCCGCCCCAGTCCCGCAAACTATACATGGCGAGTGACCTGGACAACGCCTATGTAAAGATGAACCCTGCTCCGAGACGGCCCTCATCAGGTTAGTGCTTTAGTTACAGAAGTACAGAACGCACAGTGGGCCTGGCTGTATGTAACCAGAAGTTTGTTTGTGTGTTTGTGTATATAGCTTAATTCTGTCGCTGTGGTGAGTACTGTACAATGCTTCCAGTCTCACTTGAAGTGCAAATCATGGTGCTGTGTATGTGAAGTCTGCATATAGCCAGTGGATGCACCATAGCTTTGGGTGGAGTATCTATGGGTCTGGACCATTGGCTGAAGTTGTATTGACACCAGTTTACCAGTGCTGTGATGTTTGTATGATTTGGGAATAGCTACTCATTTGCCAAACATGATGACTTGTACATGTGCTAGTGCAGATATAATAGCAAGGCCTATCTACAGTGGAACCTGTCTAAGGCAACCACCCAGGGGCCACTTCTAACTGACCTTTATAGAGAGGTGGCTGCTCTACAGAGGTAGATTGCACTGCTTTAGTGCTATTGGGGCCAGGGGGGCTGGCTGTTTTAAAGAGGTGGTTGCTCAACTCAGTGACCATCTTGGACAGGCCTGTACAAACAGTCTTAATGGTACATAAACTGGTGTTAATGGATGAGTACCCCTAATGGAAATCACAACTAGCTCCAGAGACCAGGCAAGGAAGGGATAATTTGCCACCAGTCGGTATTAAACCTCTGGTCAGTTGGCTTGGCGACTGAAACTCCATGTTAGAGTTTAGGTCCTGAGAACTGAATCGTCCTTCTTATGTATGAATAGTGTTAATGGATATACACACAGGACACTGTGTATACGTGCATGAAAGTGTAGGTTATGTGAGTAAGTGCTTTCTTCAGGGCGAATAGTTCTATTCACCCTGAAGAAGGCCAGAGCAATTGGCTGAAACATTGGCAATTACAATTTGTTCATTAAAGTTGGTATCAAGAGAAGTGTTTGTCCTAACATGCAAGAGCTAACTGAGAAGCTCCCTCTCCAGCTTCATAACTGCCTAAACTACCAAGGGGCCAGTGATAGATACATGTACAGTACTACCATTAACTATTTGTGATATACATTTAACCCTATAGAACATACCCTCCTTTCAAGCAGTGCATACAGCCAGTGCATGTGTAGGCATACGTATGTCACATGTTATTCACTCCACTTCCATGGCTTGTATGGATGGGTGGGGTGGGAGGAGGAGTAGGAGACCTTATCCAGTACTGGGAACATGAGTAGAGTGACTGTTCTAAGTATGTATAAAGGTTTAGTTCAGCTGATCACATTCAGCCCCCTTTGTGGTACCCAGAGAAGTGGGAGGCTTCTTGTGGGAGAGCCATTTCTCACTGTGTGCTCCCATGGCCTTATAGGGAGTCTCAATGTACTTGCATGGAAGTCTATTAAATGGGGATTTATCCCCCACCAATTTAGGAATGTGTTTTGTGGGTACATAGCAATGGCCTGAGATGGACTGGTAGGATGTTGAACCATATTTAGGTGCTTGAAGTAATTCTCTGTCTCTTCATGGCTGCCCACTAATCTGTACCTGTAACCATAGTAACCTGTAGCTGTAACCATACTCTACACTTCAAAGCTAGTGTGCCAACGCTAACTTAGTATTGGGAAATAGCATGTCACACCATGCATGCAGGGAGGTGCAGGGTGTACTGAAGGGTAGAGAGTTGCACTTGATAGTTGCAAATAGCAGGCATTGACCACCTTAATGAGGTGTTAACACACATGCCATGTGAGTGTGTCAGTGACTTACACACAACTTCCTTGGGTGGGTGGCAGAGCTCTGCCGTATCCCTGGTCTGTGGATACAAACAATAGAACTGCTTCAATAGAGAACTATAAATCCCTTGTATGGGCTTAAGTGCAATAGCTTTGTACATGACTGTACTTGAGGACAATGGGCTAAACACACATAGTGTGCACTGACCTGGAGTGAATGGTGGATATCTTTCAGTATGGCCTTATTTGGGTGCACTAACTGTTTCCTACCAGCGGTTACTGCTTGTTACTTGTCAGTGTTTTGAAAGGCGTTGTTGTCTATGCTTGAGTTGTTTACAGCTCACCTGTAATAGCTTGCTACCACACACTGCCATTTTGCATCATGCCTGAGTCCGTGTCTGCTCTTTGTTTGATATGTGTTATTAGCACAGTTATAAAGGGCAGGGGCACTCACAGGAATTTTCAACTTGGTACACTCACACCCCATGCACAGGCCTATAATCATTGCACAATGGCAAAATGGCCACTTGTCATCACAGAGCTGATGATTCTTCCAAGAATTTTGCCCATATACATACTATAACAAATCATTAAAGGAAACTGTTGGCAAAAAGGTGTTTAAATTGGGATCCCCTCTGGTAGAATTGACACACAAGTGCGTATTCGGAGTATACGCTGTGAGCGCCCTTGAAGGACATCCTGAATTCAGGACAAATCTCTAATAAAGACAGTGCATACTGCCAAAGCTACACACAGAGCTGTGTACACAGCTACCTCTGACACAAGGTCAGAGGTAGGGTTAGGGTAGTTTCATTAATTATATAGATTACATTATCACAATCAGTTGTGGGCGGTAGCTTTAAAAGGCTGCTAATTTACAATGCCTGAGAGCGCCTGCTACAATTATATAAATACCATGCTTGCTGCAATTATATAAATACTGTGCTTCACAATTGAATTTATACTGACATCACATGTTCCTACTTAGGATAAGTTTGTTTAGTGTTGTTTTAACATCTCAAGTGAGCTTTTGATGGTTTACGTATTTTAGCAAGAAATTTAGAGGAATGTGAAGAGGTGAGGTATTACTGGTGGGAGTTGAAACAAGTGATAACAGTGCTCTCATCAGTGATTCAAGGCCCTAGTCCCACAAGCAAAGCCACACATGACTGCACATCTGCACCTCTGCAGCTGACTCCCAATGTCCTTATTTGGACATCATACAGAAGCCACATCTGTCACATCCTGTGTAGTATCATGCATAATGGAATCCCTGGGGTGTGGGTGGGCGCATGCATGTGTACAAGTGTGTGCAGTAACACCATTGCCTGTTAAGATCACTGGGGAAAGGGGGAGGGAGGAAGTGCCCGGCTCATTCTGAGTGATACCTGAGTATCCTGTATGCTACCAAGTGCTATGTCTTCCCCCATACATCCCACTCTCTACAGGGTCCACTCAGCAGCACATATACCAAGTGCCAACGTCCAACCGTCCTATCAGTTCAGTGGATCCACAGAACGTTGCAGGGATTTATGAGATAGAACCGGATGCTAATCCGCTCCACCCCCATCACCAGATGAGTGTTCATCCTCGCATGCACAGTAGTGGGCAGCTCCACGACTCCCCACGAATTAGCAGCTTACAAGAAAGATCCTCCAGCTCACCTCATCTGACCGCCAACAGGAAAGGCCCCCGCCTACCCTTGACCCCACCCCCCAGAACACGCCCACCTGAGCCCAGGCCTGTCAGCAGTAGCCCCTTAACCACTAGCCCCATTGCCAGCGGGCGATGTATCCGGTCATACAGCATTGATGAATTGGCTAGTTCCAATGGTCGTACAGTGCGAGCTTTCGGCACCAATGAAGGAGCTACCTCGCCTAGTCCCTTGATGTCCAGCCCCAATACCGGCCGACGGGACACACGGCTACAAAGCCTTGACCAGTTGAGTAGCTCCGTTCCCCCCATGTTCAGCCCTCCACATCAGCAACCTAGACGGAAAGGTGAGGCACTGCATATGTATTCCTATATCTGTACGTATGTATATATATGTATTTATGTATGTGAAACAGTTAGTATATTACACTGCATATTTAGTATACGTGCATATGTACATAAGTCCACAGGCTCTTAGCAAAAGTGTTCATACTAACCTCAACCATTAATTACTTTGAAACTGTAACCATCCGTTGAAGTAAGGTACTTCCCCTTCCTTGCACTTTATTGGAGTGTCTGTATTGTTGTTTGTTCATTTCAACTGTGGAATGTCAGGCTTTCGTATCTACATATGGTGTGTACACACACTCATCCACCATGTACACACACACAGGTGGTCCTCCACTCTTAATGAGCAATGTCTCTGGGTTTCATGGGCGCCTGACGAGAAAGTTAGCGGAGGCTCGTCTGGAAGCTGCAGGAAGTACTTCAATTGGCGATTACATCATCAGGGAGAGTACTAATGCCCCACCTGTAAGTGCCCTGCTAATGGCATGCATCTATCTGTGTGTCTGTCTGCATGCATGCCACACACACACACACACACACACACACGCACACACACACACACACACACACACACACACACACACACACACACACACACACACGTGCACACACACACACACACACACACTGTTTGTGCGTGTCTCACTAGTCACTTGAAGGGCATGTGCATGCATGTGGGTGTGCTGTCATTGCTGGGAGTTGGTGGGAATCATGTATGTGGTTGATAGTATACCTAATATCTGTTTGTTTTGAGTCCCTTTAGTAAATGTCATTAATGGCTGCTATTTAATAGTGACAAGTCCTTTCTCTACCTGTGATGTTCTTTACTGCTGCTTGTTTTGCTTCTATAGGGGAAGGTGCAAGTTGTGATAAGCCTCAAGACCACGAGCGTGTGAGTGACACAAGCACACACATACACATGCACACGCACATGCACACACACACACACACACACACACACACACACACACACACACACACACACACACACACACACACACACACACACACACACACACACACACACACACACACACACACACACACAAACACACACACACACACGCGCGCGCGCACGCACGCACGCATAACAGACAACAAACAAGCAGATCACACATATAGAACTTGGTTCTATTCATTGACAGAATAGCTTACTTGAATGTAAAGAAGGAAGCCCTTAACATTTCCTCATTTAGAAAGCTATTCCTACCCACACACACAGCTATGGTATGCTCGGTTTGCTATCCCATTGCTTGCATTTGCACCACCCAATCTTAAACTTGATCGAGAGTTCCTTCATCATTCCTGGGGCGGCCACCTTCAGATCATTGCACCACAACATTGCATGCATTCTACAGTCTTCTGTTTGGTTCCCTACTAAGTCACTGGCACTACTGCCATCACTGGCGCTACTGCCATCACTGGCGCTGTGGCTTCATCTGTTCACATGCACTACGTATGTGTATGACTGACTGCGTGTGTGTGTGTGTGTGTGTGTGTGTGTGTGTGTGTGTGTGTGTGTGTGTGTGTGTGTGTGTGTGTGTGTGTGTGTGTGTGTACTGTGTGTACTGCAGTCTGTAGATATTACAGGCCAGGCTCTTTTCAATGTACTGTCTATGTACTGTGGACTGACCCCGCACTCAGTGTATATAGTGTGTGTACTTATCTTGGGGGAGGGGCAGAGGGGAGGGGAGTGTGATGCATGGGGGAGTGTGATGTGTGAGGGGAGTGTGATGTGAAGGAAATGTGATGTGAAGGAAATGTGATGTGTGAGGGGAGTGTGATGTGTGAGGGGATGTGATGTGTGAGGGGGACTGCCTTTGGGTGGTACAGCTATGGCAGAGCAGGACTATTCCTAAGGAGGTTGTTGTCCCACTATTTATTTCATCCACCAACATTGCCACGCCCCTAGTCACACCCCTGCACTACTACAGTGAACTGACAAGCACTGACCGGAATGACTCACTGACTGTCCGTCAGCTGAGGGGTGCCCAACTTGGTAGTTGAGATGCACCTGACTGTGTGTAGCAAGGTTCACTTTCTCTTGTGTGTGTATGACTCATTGACTAAGTGCTTTGGGTTATCTGTCTACTACACACACACTACTGTGTCCATTTTGGTGTGTGTGTGTGTGTGTGTGTGTGTGTGTGTGTGTGTGTGTGTGTGTGTGTGTGTGTGTGTGTGTGTGTGTGTGTGTGCATGTGTGTGTGTGTGCATGTGTGTGCATGTGTGTGTGTGTGTGTGTGTGTGTGTGTGTGTGTGTGTGTGTGTGCGTGCATGCTTATGTGTTTACTAATATGTTTATGCATGTACCAGACTTAACAAGAGATGTATCTGTCTTAAAAGGGCTTTGTGGGTCATCCCAACCATTAACAACCAACAGTCCATTTCATCCTCCTCTTGCATCACACTGGCATATCTGTGCAACCCTGTGCTGCCACCTGCAGTAGTGATGGCATATAGGCATCTGTACATGTAGCTGTGTGTGTTGCCCCAATCTGTGTCTAACCAAGGTCTTACCTGTACATGTGTGGCACATTCAGATGCCTCTGCATTGCCAGGTTAAACTGATGATATCACACCTCTGCAATAGCAGTGGTTGTGTGGGATGGTGGAATGACTCCTATTGCCGGGGATGGTTGTCAGGGAGCTGGCTGATATTGTGGGAGTACAAGTATTGGGTGACATTTCCATGTTGTACTCACGTAGCAGTGCTGTTATCTTTCTATTCACTGCTCCCTTTAATAATGTGGTGTGTGTATATACAGTGGGACCTGTCTAAGATGGTCACTGTGTTAGGCAGCCATCTCTCTAAACCAGCCAGCCTCCCTGGTCCCAAATAGCATTGCAGTCTACCTCTGTAATGCAGCCACCTCTCAATACAGGACAATTATATCTGGCCCCAAGTGGTTGTCTTAGACCAGTTCCCCTGTATACCTACACATGCCCAAAGATGTAAGGTCTTCTCCTTGACACCCCATTTCTGGTTCACAACCTCTTGCTCTTGTTATAATGCAAAGGACCAGACCAAATGAATGCTCATGGCTCATCTCCCTTATGGTGCACTCACTCACACACACTGATGAGCACATCACTTATCACCAAGTGTTCGCTGCACCCCAAAGTGGTGCCATCATTGAAGCAATGGTGCCATCACCCCTCAGTCAATACAAACCCATTACTGTAGTTGTGAGTGGTACAGGGCTTCTGTGTACCCTAAGTGACTCCCCTCCCCTCCCTCCCATCCCCTCCTACCCACAGACCAATGCATGTGATTGTTGATTACAGAGATGGCATGTTTTGGATGTCTGCATCTGAGAAGAATCAGGTGTCATTCCGGTCGATGGAAGACCTACTCCAGCACTACAATGACTACCCCATTGTGGTGGATGGCAGGGGCACCAAGGTGAAGTTGTGCAAGCCCATTCATCTGAGGAGAGCCAGTGACAATTGACAGTAATCACTAGCACAACAACATTTAATGTATGCAACACATAGTCATACGTACATACCATTAACATAATGTACTTTCTTGATCAAATGTGGTATTTGTCACAAAAGAGCACAATATTGCTTTAAAGTTTAAATTGCATAATTATGTTTCGTATTGCACTGAATTATAGCCTTCTTAGGCCCATCCACACCTTCAAACTCATTTTTTCACATCAATCCATTATGCATGTCTGCTCCATTCCTGTCACAGCCCACCCTCAAGCCACAATCGCTGCATGTGCACACACATGTCACGCTCGCTTAGGCTCATCCCACCTAGCTTATATATAGTAGCTCTATGTAATGACAAGGTTGAAGTTGGGTGAATCACTGGATATTACGCCAACCAGCCTTCTACACCAGTGGTGTCTCAGGAGGCTGGGGGGCTGTAGCCCTATTTGATGGCAACCAGTGACCGCCTTCCCCTGCTAGATTTACCCAACTTCAACCTAGCCCATGCAGTGGCCAACTACAATGAACTACCTTCTCAATGTAATGGCAAGTTGGTTCATGTTTGCAGTATTTATGATTCAAAGCATGCACACCATACCTATAGGAAATGCAGACGCCGTATATACATGACTCGCGATGTGACATGGTTGGAGCGCGTACGCCTCCTTGTCACGTGACTTGCAAACAAGATGTCTGCCGATAGTGGGACTTCGCAGGAAGATTATGTATTCCTGGCGAAAATGGACAACGTGCATAATTTAGTGACTGTACTGAAAGCAGTAAATTTCAAAGAGGTTAGCTGAAAATGCATTGAATGCATTGAAAGCGTATCGTCGTTAGTTGATAAGCAGCAGGTCATAAATATTGCTCCCCCAGAACCCCCTAACAACATGCCCACTGCTTAACTACCGTCTTAGCCATATCTGCACGCACTAGCTATAAACTGATGGTATTCCCCTCGTTTAGATGGCCACAGTGGTCATTACTGAAAATGGTATAAAGTTCACAGTGGAAGACGCAAAGTCTGCTCAGGCAATCGCCTATGTGCAGTCGGAGCTGTTCAGAGAGTACTCCTTGCAACAGGATGGGAGTGAGACCGTGTTCAGAGTGAACCTGCCTGTGCTTATGGTTAGAGCATGTAGTTGGAACCCACATGGAGGGGACATGCACACACACACACACACACACACACACACACACACACACACACACACACACACACACGCGCACACACACACACACACACACACACACACACACACACACACACACACACACACACACACACACACACACACACACACACACGCACACACACACACACACACACACACACACACACACACACACACACACACACACACACAACACACACACACACACACACACACACACAAACACACACACACAGGCACCTTTATGCATGCACACTTGTACAGATACGTACATTTGTCTGCTATAAGATGCAGAGTTCACAGACGAGTGTACTATCATTTTTTATCGCTGTTTACTTCTCTCCTTCTGTGCTTGTCCCCTGCTCCAGTAGGAGTGTTTGCAGATATTTGGGACAGGGTCTTCTTCGGAGCAGCCCTCACCCGCCATGAGGATGTGCTATGCTGGACACGGATCCCCTCTCACCCTCTTGTGAGTGGGAGGGGGGAGGGATGGGGAGGGACAGATGAGAGAATGGGGGGAGGGGAAGGGAGGGGTTGGTAGTGATGGATGAGAGGGAGGAGAGGAGGAGGAGGGAAGGATGGAGTAATGCAATCAAGGTACTGGAGTGTGGTGATGAGGCAGTAATGTAAGATGGGAGCAACATCAGGGGGTTGTGTGGACTATGAGATGGTGTTAAGTGCTTCAGCATTTCTCTTGTATTCCAACAGACTGGAAGAAGGTGGTGTCATCACTGACTGCAGCATCAACACAATGGTGGCGGATGACGTTCTCAATTTTGACTTCAGCAGTGCTAATGTCATCAGCAAGATTATTATGAAAGTGAGGAAGTGTGTGTGTGTGTGTGTGTGTGTGTGTGTGTGTGTGTGTGTGTGTGTGTGTGTGTGTGTGTGTGTGTGTGTGTGTGTGTGTGTGTGTGTGTGTGTGTGTGTGTGTGTGTGTGTGTGTGTGTGTGTGTGTGTGTGTGCGTGTGTGTGTGTGTACTAGTGTGTGTGTGCTAGTGTGCGTGTATGCATGTATGTAGACACATCACACTCGTACTCCAGAACTCTGCTGTGGGTTGTATGCTCTCAACACATGGCATGATGTGACTGTCCCATCTTGCCCACCCCACCCACATACACACCCTCTTTAGTCCGAGTGTCTAAAGGAAGCCTTCACAGATGTGGACGTATCCAGTGAGGTAATGGAGTTTTGTATATCTCACAAGGAACCACAGTTGAGGATTTCAACATATGGGCAGGCAGGAAGTACTCACGTAAGCAGGAAATAGTCTAGTAGCAGGAAGTACTCACGTAAGCAGGAAATAGTCTTGTAGCAGGAAGTAGTCAGTGATGTACAGGAAGTGGTGCTTTGCCAGTACTCACATGAGCACAAAATACAGAAGACATACTCTCCATGTAGTTTGTCATGTCCATAAATAACATTCCTACATTAGACACTTTGCACAGACACAGTTAAACAGTATAGTGGGGTCTTCTGCTGTGATAGTGCCTGTGTTTGTGTGTGTGGTGACACTCACTATTAGGGTACTAGAGAGTGGCTTGTACATCACTGTCACCTTGCTATAGATCAACTTCCCCAACACACCAGACGTCATGGAAACATTTGAATGCAGAACGGAACACACAAACAAGTGAGACATTGGTAGCGTCAGGTTTCACTGTATGTGCTGCGTAGAATACAACTCTCCATCCCACACACAAACTGTAATGAACACTCTATACATGGCACCACCACTGCCACCAGCCTCTGAGGCACAGTGGTTGTGTACATACCGTGCACTCCTAGCTGCTACTGCACAAACAGTGACTTGTATGGAAGTATTATCAATACTTCTGCCTGACTGTTTGAAAATTGAGCATCGCTATATTATAGTACGTAGACAGTCCCTGTGCCTATGTGCCTAACTAGAAACCTCACTAATCCAATTATTCTTGACTGTGCGCTCCAGCCATGGTCTGTTCGCACATACACAAGACAGGGATCTTTTGGCTCAACTGAAGGCCCAGTGAAGCAGAGTTGACCGTGAGGTGTGAACATGGAATACTTTCAGAATAAGTATAGTACCTCCTCTCCCCCTCCCTCCCCCCCCACCACCAACTTGTTATCAAATCCCTAGTCACCCCCCTCCCCCCTTCCCCCCCCCACTTTCCCCCACTTGTGCCGTAACTCGTACCTTTCCTTCCCCTTTGCTATTTGCTGTTTCTCCAGATATCGTTTAAACCTCTTGAAGTCATCTGTGAAAGCCCTTAACCAGTCCTCTAAGGTGTCCATTAGAACTGATGACAGGGGCTTCCTCTCCATGCAGTACATGGTTAAGACAGAAGATGGAAAAGTGTGCTTTGTAGACTATTTGGTACGTACACTGATTACCAGTACGTGTGTGTGTGTGTGTGTGTGTGTGTGTGTGTGTGTGTGTGTGTGTGTGTGTGTGTGTGTGCTGTACATTTTGTTGGTGTGCTCATGTACATGTGTGTAAGCATGTGTACTGGTATATTTGCACTTCTCCGTGTGTGTGAGAATGTGTATGAGTAGTATTATTTCACTGTTCAGGAAAATTTGCATTTACTGTAGTTGATTGAGTCTGAAATGTTCTCTGAATGAACTTGTTTTTGTGACTGGCTCTGAGTACCAATGTCAACATTCAGAGCTGCACTGTAACACAGTTTGTGACCTTCTATATGCTGGTATCCTGTAATACCCCCTCCCCCTGCAGTGTACCCCTCAGCAGGAGGTGGACTAGCAGCCCTAGACAATGTGTATAATAATATACATGCACACACATAGGAATTGTATTATTGCACGTGTGGCTTAGAAATAGTGCCTGTTTTTATCTCACCTGTAATATTGTACGCATTATGCTGGTCATTAAGGCATATTGCACATGTTTTACATACATATTATTTATTATGACAGAAATGATTGTAGGTTGTATGTGAAGTAAGTGGGAAGGACTGTGTTATATGTTCAGTGCTGTATTGGGTGGCCTTAGTGCAAGCGCACAGTCTCGATCACAATCATGCGTCAGTTGTAATTTCTGCAAACCATACACTGTGTGTGTGTGTGTGTGTGTGTGTGTGTGTGTGTGTGTGTGTGTGTGTGTGTGTGTGCTTGTACAACCCGGGTACATATATAGTCTATAGTAGGTGGAGCAGTTCATGTGTACACCTGTTAGCATGGGCATACACAGCATCTGGCCATGGGATGGCAAAGCACCAGCTACTACATACACATTTTGTATAAATCTTCTTTTTAAAGTACAAAGAATATTGTACATACAATTCAGCATGTAACTTAAGTCACCTAACACCATGTCCTTGTAAGCTAGTAGGAAATGTTGGATTTGCATTTACAGCTAGGTGTATGGGAGGTTAGTGTACATGTGTGGCTGGTGATTGGCTGAGGCAGGCCAGAGCAGCACCTTTGGCAGCATCTGCTGCAGTCATCAACAGCGGCAGATGGAAGGCTTCCTTGACATGCCCCTGAAGCACTGCATTACGCTCAAGGGCAGAGCCACAACCAAGAATCTGCTCCACCTATGAGGATAGGGCAGGGAGACAAGGGGAGGGAAAAGACAGGGTGGGAGGCACAGAAGGAGGGGGGGGGGGGGGGGGGAGGGAGATGGGAAGGAAAGATGGAAAGGAGAATGGGATCGAGGATAAGAGAGACAGGAGTCAGTCAGAGGTTTATGTTGCTATGAGAGATCCAGAGCACTGTGGGGCACCAGCTACTCCACAGCAGTATGTTGTCTATTAGGGGTAGCTGAATTGTAGCATGCCATGAGCAATAGAGCCATGCCTGCTTGCATACCTCATATTGCTGCAGGATGTCCCTTGGCATCATGCCCAGCAGATTGACCACCAGCCCTCTACATGTGGCACTGAACACCTGGCCCAGACCCGGCACATCGGCTCCAATGCCCTCCACTGATCCTTTCTTAGTGGGCATGTGACGCTCGCCGAGCAGAGTGGGTGTGATGGACAATCCACACACTGCACTACGCTGAGCCTCAAACTCTCCTGCTTTCTCTATCAGCAAAGAGAAGAGGTCATTTTTGATGGGGATTTGTTCCATCCCCATCTCGGTACTCCATCGCTGCAAAAGGTCAACAAACTGGCTTAGGATGTTACCGCCATTGAGTGATGCTGCAACGAGGATATTCCTATCATTAAAGAAGGGCAGTTCCATCACAGAAGTGGGTAGCTTGGAGTCAGTTGGTCTGGTCATGCTAGGCTTGAAGGCAACCAGTTGCGCGGATGTGCTAATATTGAGGACTGCATGTGCGGTAATAGTATAAGAGTCAAGATACAACTGAGTTTACAGTAGGACCTCACTCAGACCTCACTCTTACACCTCACTCCACACCTCACTCACATCTCACTCACACACCTGCCACCCTCTCCTCTCGGCCAACGGCAGCTGAGAGCACCGAACACTGCAAGTCCCCCAGTCCCACCCCCACCTCCACCCCCTCGGGTATACCGTGCCAAGGAGACTGAAGCACCCCCACCCGCACACCCGGGCCCACCACATTAGGGAGGAGGTGCACTGGGAACCAGTCAGACACACTGCAGTGAACAAGAGTGACAGCCAACGCATGCCATGAAGTGGTCACACTGTGGCAAAAGTGACAGTGACAGTGACAGTGAAAGCAGATGGGGCAACAAGGTGTAATCTGTGACAGCAAAGAGTGTAGAGTGTGGCATATTGCACAAAGTAATGCAATGCGTCTTGATACGCAGGATGTCCAGGGGACATTGGATTTGTGTAATATCTGTAAGATAGTGAGTAGGACTTTGAATCACTTGGTATGCAAACTGGTGCATAGCAACTGACATTCACTTCAAGTATGCTCTGTAGAGTCCTCTTCGTATACGTCTTACATTTGTCTGTCCCATTCCATGTGGCGAGGGTCATAGTAGCCCCAGCTGACAGCATTGTGGGTGGACATCTTTGGCTTATGCAACCCTGTCAGACCACAGATGACAAAGTCCATGACTGTCCCAGCTGTGTCATACTCGGACAGCACTTCAGGCATGTTCGCCTTGAGCCAGGCCAGAGTGGCACAGCCGTAGCCAGTGCTGAGGGGAATGGGGCCGGAAGAGGGAGGGAGGCTGGCCAGGAACTCCTCACTGCAGCGGCCATCTTGCCAGGTGTACAGGTGGGACAATGTGCCTGAGAGGTGAAGCTTCCCTTGGACCACACATGTACAGAAAGGGTTGACAGCAGTGCTGTTCACTACAGCTGGCCCGCTCTGGCTGCCCCTCCCACTTTTCCATAAGACACACCCATGCATCTGCCCACACACTCCAATGTGAGTGACACGCTTCAATTTCTCCTGATTTAACTGAGCCATGCATGATTCCAGGCACTCTACAATCTTGTGCACATTTTGTTCATCTGCACCGGGAATGCTAGAGCTCTCGCAGGCGGGAACCGAAGCACTGCTAGGTTCAGTAACGGACTCCACCACTTCTCTGCCACTACATTTCAGCAGGGCGACCTTTACAGACGTCGTCCCTAAGTCCACACCCAACGCATACGCCTCCATTGGGCACCACCACCTATGGGGAATCCCCTAAAGTCCACTGACTCCTGAATCCCAATCCCTGAAGTCCACGGGCCGCTCGTGGTGGAGTGAAATGGCGACGCCTAGTGCGATGGGTGACGATGCACACCTACCACTGCTCGTCTCTGCTCCTGGCAAGGTTATTCTACACGGAGAACACGCCGTTGTGTACGGAAAGGTGGGGCCTTTAACTGTGTGCTTTATAGTTGGGCATTCCAGGTGTAGTCAACTCCTCGAGGTACTTTGTCACTCTTTAAGAACAGTTCTTCCTTCTGTGCCGCGCAAGGCTTCATTGCCAGTGGCTAGCTACAGGTCCAGGGGGTATATTAAACACTGATATTTAATAGTGTGTATCATTATGTGTCAGAGTGGCTGTGCGTGCATGCATGGTGGAAGTGCAGTACAAGTATGTAAGTAGCTAGCTATGGGAATAGGTTCAGGAATGTTATGGGTACTGAAGTGGTGGTGCATGGTGGTGGTGGTTATCCTGCAGCAGTGGAGTTGTGTGCTTTGTCTTTCTGACTACTTCCTGGATGCCTTTTGAAATGCTCTGTCAACCAGAACCCAGCCGGTGATCACGGTGTGTGCTAGTTCGTGGACACTTGTCCTCCATAGCAAGACTGGCATCCACTTGAATGTGTAGCAATGCACCCCACACACTATGCAGGACATCATCTGACCTGTGCATCACAGTCTCTCCAGTCTCTAGTATGTTGCTACATCACCTGATCACATAAGGATCATGTGATCACATGACATCACCTGATATGAATCTGTCGCATAATAACTATGTGCAGGTGCTTTCAGACATGTTGTTTTAGCCTAATGATTGTATACTTGTTTACTGATAGCACTGAGGGTAGGGTGTGTCTATGCTGACCACAGTTGGTAGTTGTAGCAGAACTATACCTTTTAAGGACTGTGTGAAGGTGGGAGTTAGTTGTTAGTGACTTGGTCGTAATGTGCCAGATTATCACTCAAGAATAACACTTGATAAGACTTGTGGAAAGCTATGCTTGATAAGAACTGCTGGAGATACTTCTCCCAGATTTAATTGAACCAATGTATGTATGTGTATGTATCACCGATAATAATGGTCTGTGGTCTGCTTCTATGCATGGCATTAGTTCACTTTGCGATGCAGCCTGGGGTTGCATTCCTACTGCGACGCCGCCTGCAGCGGTGTGCAGCAGGTATTAGTGTAGCATTATGGTATAAGTTTGTATCTACTGTCTGCCATGTATGCGTGTCTGTTCTCTGTTGCTCAGGCTGCTCTGGTTGCTGCAGTGGATCTCAGAACTTACCTCTTGGTGCTCCCTCGCTCGGATCAGAAGATCAGTGTGGAGATGAGTTTGATTGGGTTCTCATGTGAGTGGAGCAAGGAGGAGCTGCTCCGGCTGTCAGAGTGCAACACTGGTTGGTGAAGAGTGGAAAAGAGGGAGGGAGAACACAGTCACCAGTGCTCACCACCTCACTTTCCTGTATGCAGACCTGTAATTGGTCACAGCATCTTTCATAGTTCTTTCCCTCTCCTTAATTCACCCTCTCTCTCTCTCTCTCTCTTTGCTCTCTCTTCCTTCGCATCTTTCACCCTGTCCAGATGGTGATGGCCCTCAACCCCCTTCTCAGTCATTTCTAGAAGCAGTGCACAAACAATATGGCCTGGATGTGACTTCCACCACAGCAAGCGTACTGGCCACTATTGGTTTTCTGCACCTGATCACTAGAATCTTCAGAGACCAGCTGAGGTCAGCCTTCATTAAGACCAGACCACTGTAGATTATAGTACATTAGACCTTCTGTAACTGGTGGCAGCATTGTATGATTGTGTATGTACGTATGTGTGTATGTATGTGTGTATGTATGTGTGTGTGTGTATGTGTGCATGTATGTATGTGTGTGTGTGTGTATGCTGGTGGACTTGCTTGCGTACCTGTTTGCCCAGATATGTGTCAGGCCTGCACTTCTTCATCACCTCCAAGCTCCCTGTATCTGCTGGGCTTGGTTCCTCAGCCACCTACGCTGTCTGCTTGGCGGCTGGATTGCTGGAGCTGAAGGAGAAGTTGCAGCAAGGCAGTCAGCAAAGGGAAGAAGGAGATTGGCGGGAGGGTCAAGACAGGTGTGGCACTGTGGACAAGGGGACCAGCTGTGCAGCAGGCACAAGCAGCAGTGATACCGAACCAATTCCAACAGAACTTGTTGCTATTTTGGAGGCTCGTTTGCAAGGCAGCTGTGCTGAAGTGAACAAGAAGGCCTTTACTACAACAACTGTAAGGAAATTCCCCTCCTGTCAGCTGGATGTCATTAATGAGTGGGCGTTACAGTGTGAGAAGTTGTTACATGGAACGCCCTCTGGTGTCGATAATTGTGTCAGCTGCTTTGGGGGCGTGATCAGGTTCTCATCAGGCAGGATGCTCCCCATTACTAAGTGAGCCCACAAATTGCAACAGATGTACTTTTAATACCTTAATATGATTAAAGTATATATATACCATGACAATAATATAAATATTATATTAAATGTGTTCAATGAAGTGACTTTGTAGCGTAGTCACCATTGGTTGTTCTTAAGCAATGCCAGAAGGTGTTTTGCAATATTTAAAAGGTAATAAGCAGTTGTAAATATCATTAACAGCTAGCTAATGGCAGGCAGAGCTCATGTGTAGGAGTGCAATGTGATTGTGCCATCTCCTCACGGTGTATTGTAGTCTACCTTCGCTAAGGATTCTCCTGGCCAACACCCAAGTCCCTCGAAGCAGCAAGGCAATGGTGTCTGAGGTGCAGAGGAGGGTTGTGGCCTGCAAGAGTGTGATGGAACCCATTTTTGATGCAGTACAGGCCATCTCTGACCAGTGTGAGCTTGAGCTGCAGCAGTTGGCAGAAGCTGAACGGAGTAATGCGAAAAAGGAGGATGCGATGAAGGAGCGTTACCTTAGGATTGGAGTAAGTGCATCTTGATGTTGTGCGTGCTAGAGCTACATGCCGACTGTTACAGTGCACCCAGTTGACAGGGATACGGGCCCTATGCTTTAAGCTGCCTTTCTGCTGAACAAGTGTAGCATGTCAAGTTTGTGACTCCTTTTCTGTTTCTCCCCTTCACTGCTAGGAGCTGATTGAAATGAATCACCACCTTCTTTGTGCTATGGGAGTTGGGCACAAGGCGTTTGACACTGTGCGTCAGGTAGCAAGTGAGTGTGGGTTTCCTTCCAAACTCACTGGAGCTGGCGGCGGAGGGTGCGCCTTTTGTCTAATAGTACCAGGTCAGGGCACTTTGTATGCATGCATCCATGTGTGTGTGTGTGTGTGTGTGTGTGTGTGTGTGTGTGTGTGTGTGTGTGTGTGTGTGTGTGTGTGTGTGTTTGCATACATATGAAAATATTGCTGAACTGTTATACACATGCTGTGCCTAAGTGCAGTGCTGTTAGTCACATGAACCCCACTCATCTGCTGGCCATTTTATATTGTGACATGCACAGGAACAAGATGTCACAATCTAGAATGGCCAGCAGCTGGGTGGGGTCTGGTTAACGAGACTATAACATACTCGTAGGTGAACAGATCATGAGCAGTAATGTAGAAGAATTCATCAACAACTGATTACAGTACACTTTGGCAACGTAGGCTTTCGTCAACTGCATACAACACTGTATTGCATGCAGTTGATGAAAGCCTTAAAATGTCATGCCAATCAGTTGCTGAATCTACTACGTCATTACTCATGATCTATTTGCCTGCATTGAACAACACAGCAATGAGCCTCTTCTCCTGCTTGATAATATTGCCATTGACCATTCTTGATCTAATCTGTTGCAATGGTCCCTACTCTGCTTTGCTGTCTCCTGCTGTGTAGGTGGCGAAGTAGACAGTAAAGTAGAGGTTTGCCAGCAAAAGCTAGCTGGGCATTCCATTGACTCGTGGGAGACTAGACTGGGCTGCAGGGGAGTCGTCCTGCACAACCTCAAGTCTTCACGTCATGACTGTGCTTAGTTTATTTATTTGCCCGACCATGTTTACACCATGCAGTTAATGATTAATGCACTAGTTGCGAGCACTGTATAAATGGACACTATGGCACTAGTGTATGTATGTAGCATGCAGGGGTGAGAGGACCCCCAGAAATGCAAGTGGGCTGAAAGAATTGAAATCCAGTGCAGACATGGAGTAGTAGCATGAACTGGTATCGTCAATAAGGCTGGGATTTGAAAATTATAATCTGCATGACATGCCCCAGACCCAATTCCATGCAGCCATTTTATATTGCATAAAGGGAAAGAACAACTGATGACATCATACAAAATGGAGGCTGGAAGTGGTCTGGCTCAAGACGAGGATTTGAAGGGTATGGGTAAAGCTACACGTCTTGATGGGAAATACCACCTCTGCACTGTATGAGAGGTCAGACCTCCCTGGAGCAATCAATATAGAAATATACAGAGAGATGGTATGATATTTGCTTGACTGTTTATGAATGAGCTGAGGTATACAGCTCCAGGTCTATCCATCAAACAGGGAACAACAAAAATAGCTTAAACCAGTGTCTCTGAGGGGTCATTGCTATGTAGCTCAATAAAGGCAATTTAATTGCAAGCAGGAATGATCAAAACTGATAAACCCTGAATCTGAACTCTGAATGAAATCTAGCCTTGTAGTCCTTAATCAGCTGCATGCTGTTTCCATGCAACTGATGAAGGCCTACAAAGATAAAACACTCCCCACAGTCAGTTCCCCACTGTCGGTTGATAGATTGATTCTGATAAGTATCTGCTCTCATCACGACATCATCAACCCCCAAACAATTAAGCTGACACTCCATCCTGTCGGTGAACAGCTCTTAACTATCTGCATGCCTGGCTACACATAAATAATGCAAATCACTGTCACATGTACCATAGACACACGCATGCACCATCTACTATTATGCATGCATAGATACATGTGAAGGATCTCAATAACCGGAAGTAATTTACTCGCCTTAGAAACGGAAATAAAATGGCCGTTGTCAAGGAGGGGCGTTTGATGATCAACGCTTAGGCCGCGAACGGTGGGTGTATACATAGACTGCCTCTGGTGTGTAGTTTAGATGGACAAGTCACAGAGGAAACCTGTATCCGAAGAAACACAGAAAAAGAAGAGAAAGCGACGCAAAGAACAAGAAAAGGATGAGAAATCGCGTAAGCCAACGAAACTGAGCGGCAAGAAAGGTTCTAACAAGCAGAAAGCTACTCAGGTCGTCTTTAGCAACCCGGGAGAGGTCCAGGATACGGTCGATGCAAAGCCTATAATACGTGCCAGCAGCGGCAGCAGCTCTGACTGCCTAAAACCTGACAGAAAAGTACAAAAGTGAGTGTCTATTCCTCGAAATGAGGAGTCATCACAGTGTGCATTCTGGCATCTATACTCACTTTTACTTTGATGTCTCCATGTGATAGAAGCTGTAATGCTGTAAGGAAGAGTGTGAGGGTTAGAATGACTGTAGGGTAGGATGGTCCTAGGTGGCTGCAGACTGATGCTGGTCTTTAAAAAGCTGCGCTGCATCTGCTACTTCTTTTCTCTGTCTGATACTCTGTTTTAAGGAAGAGAAACAACTGCCTACTCAAGTATTATAGCATTTGCAACGCATGTAGTGCTTACAATTCATGCAATGCACGCACACAGTGGCGGCTGTGGTATAACATATGCAGTTGGTGATGTGTTGTATGCCGTGGGGTATAATAGCACACAGGGATTATTCTGCTGGCCCTTTGTGTGTAGGTATGGCTCTTCTGCTGAGTCCCTTGACAAGGATACCAGAGGAGAGGCTGCTGGCAAAGTAGAGCAAACACAAAGTGTACAGGAGAAGAGTGGTGTGTTTGATGGCTGGTTTGGAAGTTGTGTGGTGATGTTTAACCTGTCTTAGCTTAGCATTGTGAACTTATGTGTGTGTGTGAGCTTCACTGATCATTGGCATGTGATTGATGGCATTAGTTTAACCACAGCAGACTGAATTATTCTCCTCCCCACTTCAATGTCCTCCTCTGTGCCTTGAAGGTGAAGAGTGTGTTCGTGTTGAGAGCCTACGATGGTGCCACACCTGTTCAGATGAAGAAGGGGAACGACGGCGGTTAGAGGACTACAAGGAGAAGAGGAGAGAGCGGTACATGAAGCAACTGGAGGAACAGCGGACACTTTGGGCAGCGCAGAAACTCATCTCAAGACCAGATACTGTGGGCAGCCAAGTCCACTATGTAGTACCAACACTATCAACACAAGCAACTTGAAATTCATTATATTTATTTAATTTTAATTTGTGATGTAACTTAATTAATGCAGAATCTGTGATTTCTGCACACGTTCATTCCCCTCTCCACTGCCTGCAGTGTAGACACAGTCCTGTCCATATCTCTGCATTCATCCAGTCAGATAGCCTGGCTCTGCAATTATAGTATTTATATGATCTCTTCGGAGCAGACAGTTGACCTTATGGCCATGTACACTGTACCTGTTATATGGTGTGTGCAGAAATTTTGTTGAGTGGCCACTAGGTTATTGCGAAATCCCCTACAAAATGGCCGGCAGAGGAGATTTATGGACTTGGCCATGGCCAGTTTTATTAGGAGCAGGCTTCTTCTCCGGCTTGCTTGTTGGATACTGGATAAGATCACGCAAGGGAAGTTACCCCTCGGAATGGAAAGGACTTGAGGTAATGTTAATCGGTACCTCGCTTAGCAGCTGGGCTCCACGTGCACGGCGTACGTAGTGAACGAGTCTGTATTCGCTGTGTTCCTTTGGGATGGTACGAGCTTAAGTTTATTCTTTATTCATGAATTTCAAGTGCCTATTCTTTCATTTGATCTAGTTATTTGCTGAGAGCCAAAAAGATAGAAGGATAATGCCCTGTTGGATAACAATAATGGCATAGATCATAGAAGTGTGCTTGAGTAGTCGCAGTGCGCGCACACACACACGCAGACACCTCCCAATCCCATCCCTCACCTCCACACTTAGAAAGTTTTAAAAACCTGCCTGCATCACCCCTCCTCCCCCCTCACTCCCTTTGCATGGTTTAGCACTCTGACAAGTCAGCAGTAGGTGAGACCAAGATGGTGCTCGTAGTGAGGTCAGACCTAAAGATGGGCAAGGGGAAGATAGGGGCCCAGTGCGGGCATGCTGTCCTCGCTGCCTACAAGAGAATGGTGGCCTCTGCTGCTGGAGTGAGCTTGCATGCTGCATATGGTGGACTCACAACTGTGTACACAAGTACCACTCATACACCTTGTTCTATGTACATGCAAATAGGGGTATACTGAGTGGAGGGCACACAGGGACATGTATGCGTGCACTCTTAAGGCATGTGTATGGCTGTGCATGGACCACTCATGCAGTGGACACATAAACAAGATTGTGTGCACTCTATAGTAAGATGTGGGTCTACATGCTCTGTGGAATGTCAAGCTACAATTAGCATGTGGCTGGGTTGCCATGACACCAAGAGCCTCTACCATGCCCCGCCCCCCAGACTAAGCTGGTCCACACATGGGAGGACTACGGCCAGCCCAAGGTGGTGCTGAAGGTGGACAGCGAGGAGGAGCTGTTGCAAATGATGCTGAAGGCACAGTCAATGGGGCTGAATGCCAGCGTTGTGCGGGATGCAGGGAGGACACAAATTGCTCCTGGGTCAAAAACCGTTTTAGCAATTGGACCAGGTGAGTCAGCAGCAGTGTCAGATCCATAATGACTTCGAAAGTTACCATCTTGTCTGTAGAATCAGAAACAATATTGGTGTATATATTTCCTGTCTTCCTGCTTCCCACATCATTCAGGTCCAAGTGAGCAAGTTGATGAAGTTACAGGCCACTTGAAACTACTATGATGAACCATGATAATTTATGTGTAGGTACATGTGTAGATGATTGTGTAGTGTCAAGTGACACAGGAATTTTCCCAACATAATAATTATCGTCTAGTACCAGTGGAGTTGCAAATATTTAAACGTCACATACACACATGCACACACAAATGCTGTCATTTGCAATTGCCCTCTCCTTGTGGCTGGAGCTGCGACATCCAGGCCTGCTGACTGCTTGCAGGTGCTTGGTCCACCACTGCTATGCGTGCAGAGCCTAGCAATCGTCTCTGCCCTCGTTTGGAGATTTTGTGAAGAACAAATTCAGAGCTTTCTTCTACAGTGTCAGCAATAGTGTTCATACTGGGTCCACCATCAATTGGAGGAAGAATGGACAATTGGTGCTGAGGTGTCAAAGCAGGTATTATATCTGGCTCCTCCTTTCTCATTATCTCCGTGTATCCGGGGACTTCCTCAAGTGACACTTGCCTCAGTGGGTTAAGATCCTGTGTGCCTCTCCTGCCAGAGTTCGGTACGTCCTCGGCTAGTGCACCTGCAAGGTCCTCTCCACCCTCATTCACAGGGACAGTGGGCAGCCTCCTGTGAACTGATGACTGCCGAGACTGAGGTGATGGAGACTGTTTGGATGGGGTACTGGCTCTCCGAATGTGCTTAGCTGAGCTTGGAGAGGGTGTGGTTGGTGGGCATGGCATTCTTCTGAGGAGTGGTGGGGTAGACTGAGGGGTACCATTACTGGAGCCTGCTATACTTGAAGAGGGAAGAGATTTGGGGTGATTTGCGATGTCAACACTCTTGGCGCTTGCAGCCATCCTCCTAAGATTGGACGTGTGGTGGTCAGGGGCTGCTGAGTCACTCAATAGCTTGAGTTGCTCCATCAGCTTCCTACTCTTCTGCTTCTCCTTATGCAGCTGCGTCATAAGGTTTGCCACTGTGTCTGACTTTGCGTGCATTTCCTGCACCAACTCCTTCTTTGCTGCAGTCATTGCAGACACATTCTCATTTGTTTCCATCAGCCGGCGCTCCAAATCCAGAATTTTGTCATTTTTCTTGGACAGTTCTGCTCGAACAGCAAGAAGATCCGCCTTGCTCTCACACAGTTCATCTTCCATCTCCTTTAGAAGATGGCCGCCTGCACAGATAGGTCCCATTGTGGACAACAGAGCAATTAAATTGTCAACATTCTGACAACATCGTAGGTGCTTATTGATGTGAAACAGTGATGAAGGGGAAAGTTAGTGAGCTTACATCAGATTAACATTTTCATCAGTATATTGTAACAGCTGAAGATCTGTGGATCAAAACGTCTTGTCACTTATTCAAGATGATCCTGTGGTATAAGCTCACTAACTTGCCCCTTCATCCCCCCAACACCAGCTGTGACCAGAGAGTGGTCTTACCTTGTGCTGTGTCAAATGGGCCACAACTGCTAGTGTTAGTCCGTGACCCTCCATGCATGGCAAGCTCAAACGTCAAGTCTACAAGGATGGACAAAAAGCAGCAAGATAACCGTGAGGGAAGGCAACACAACGGTGATGGATTCATTTCTGCACATCAGCACATGCGATGCTGACAAATTAGCCATCACAGCACCTGAAGGTGTCCAGTGGGTAACACACACACTCACAAATTGTTCAACACATTATCTATCAGCCTTTGCATCAGTAGACATACATACAAGTCACATTACAGCATGCAAGAGAACAGCAAAGAAGACAATGAACTATAACAGTGTAAACACGCGAACAGACGATAGGGTGGAAGGACACTTGCGTACGTAACAGACAAGCACACTTACTGGCACATTTCTGCTGCAGTTGGCGGATCTGGGCGTGCAAACCGTCTAGAGTCCTGGCGTGCTCCGCCTGAAGGAAGGACACTGTGTTCTCCAGGTCTCGGGTACTGCACCGACTGCTAGGCCGAGCCATTTCAAAGGGACTGCAGCAACAGGTCCTGCAATTATGGTAGATGCGTCCAATTCACAACACAGGCACACCCGAAAATGATTCACAAGGAGAGTTCATCTCTTCCCAGCCTACCTATTCAATCTGCGTGTCTTCGGCTGGAAAGACCTGGTGTACAGACACGGCTTCGTCCTCCAGGTGAGAGAGGGCCGTGCTAAAACACCACCATGCCGATGGTTGCTAAAGGCGTCGACCGTTATGGTTCACGTTGCTACGCGTGATCAGCTGACTGTTTTCGTTTTCAGTTACCGCGCGTTTGTGGCGGTAAAATGGCGGAGGGCACTTCGAAGGAAAGAGGCTCATGCATTTTCTGTCGCATTGCTGATGGTGTAGAAGGGAAGGAGAGCGATATACTGTACAAAGATGACGACTTTGTATGTTTCCGTGACATTCGTCCTGTTGCATCCCACCACTATCTAATCGTTCCGAGACAGCACCTCCCTAACGCCAAATACTTGGACCACTCACATGCATCCATCGTGGAGAGAATGGTGGAGGTGGGGATGTCCTTACTCGAGAGGCAAGGAGGTGATAGGAACGACGTTCGTACTGGATTTATCTGGCCACCCTTCACAACTGTGAAGCACCTCCACTTGCATGTGATTTCGCCAACCAGTGACCTTGGCTTCTTCTCCCGCCATGTTGTGTACAAGCCCGACGGCTGGGCGTTCGCAACATCTGACTGGACCATCTCATATTTAAAGAGCAAGGCTCACAAACTATGACCTCTGACACACACTATACTAGATGGTACTTATACTATGTGTAGTCACATGTACATACTGTATTGGACATAATATAGCTGGATCCGGTAGTTTTATGTATGCGTGTATGTAGCAAACAGTATTTGTGGATAGCTGCTATCCTGTTGCATATTGGTACTACAGTGATTAAGTATTAAATTGGTTCACAAATATTACAGGACCCAGTAGTGAGTAGAAGGTGTGATGTTTCCTCCACAGCCTCTACCTGATGATAAACAATGTTCTGTAGCTGAAGCAGACGTTTGTGATCAAAACAACTCACACGAGTGCTTTAAGTGTCAATTGCTATGTGTCTGCTTGCCAAATACCTAAACCAGTTAGTGTAGCATCGTGTTGTCTTGCTTTGCCAGACTACCATTTTGCTATGACTCCACCTCACAGAAAATGGCAGTCCGGCAACATGAGGCTAAGATAACACTCTACATCAAAAATTGTACCGGTACAGGTGATTAGTATAAATTTTCAAAATGCCATCACCTGTCACTGGTACTAAAGGGAATCCCAACTGAGATCTTCACTGGGGGGTGTGTTGGTAATCAAGGTTGAGGCCATTTGAATGTAAATGCAGTGATTTTGTGGCTAAAAGGTCAAAGTGTTCTGTTAACTGATTGAGTAGCTTGTTTTCAGTACATTTGCTCTAGTCTCGCTCGCCAGCCCTTCCCATTAGGATTGTGCAATAGGAGAAATAGGGGCTGGCACGCAAGACTACATCTGCCCCCACACAACAACCAGTCTGTCTCTCATAGCCCACCAGCAGGCTTGTTTGCTGTGTTCTACTTCCTGCCTTGACAGACAAGAAGTAGGCTAGCTAGCAAAAAAGCAAGACTGACTGAACCATTGGCAATCCTGTGCATTGATTCTATACTACTCAGTATAGAATATATATACATGATATGTGTATAAAAGTCAGTGTGTGGGTGACCTGTATATTGGCCCAAAGGTCATGCCATTGTACATCAAGAGTATTGTTTATATGCACACATATGGTGTACCCTATCATGTCATGTTAACCTAACACAGGTTAACATGACATGGCCCTAATGGCACCTCATGTGACTATGGTGGTGGGGTGACCTTAACCTTGCAATTGGTTAGCTTGCATATCTAAAGATGGGCACGTGAAGATCAGCTTTTCAGCAATTTGTTTCACACCTTCTCTACATTAAAATGTGTTGCATTCATAAAAGTGCACACACATTTCACTTCGGAAGACCACAAGAACCACCAGGAAGCAATCACACCTTAAAAGGAACATATGCTTTCAAAGACATGTAGCTACATTAAGGAACGACCAGTGACTGGCACACGTTAGCCTCAGACACTGTCACCTAGGTATAGTGTCGGGTGCAGAGTAGCACACTGTCATGCACTATCGCTGTAAACTACTAAACGGCACCATGTTCAACATACTGTAAGATGTATTAACATTAATGGATAACATTAAACAAATTTACACCTGCGAAATAAATAACATCCAGTGACCAATGTGAAAGATTGAGCAAAAAGATGTTATTACGATACTATAAAATAGTTTGTTTACTACCAGTACAGTATTTTGTGAACAGTGCTTTCACTACATGCAATAGGACTAAGAAACAACCTGGATAACTTAGTACTGTAGTAAATGAATAGATAATTCTGTGTCTGCATTAAGACACGAGGCAGTCACCTGGGGACCCTGTCTATATCCCGCATTCCACGCCCACACTCAGCCGATAGCTGATCATATTCAGAATGCCATCGTAGTGCACCCACGCCGCAATCACAACACACACGTGGAAGAGTTGGTGACTGTGCATGCAAATGTCAAACTTGCCCGGGTTGAACCGTTCTGGTATGCGAGCTACATAGAGCCCGGCCCCACCAATATATATCATAGCCATTGCAATCAACCATGCTCCTGAGTATGATGTAGCGGCATTTGTAAGTCCCTCTCGAAGTACCACCTGGACAGCCGGAATGACACCATACAGGCCAAAGAGAACAAACATGAGTGTTCTCAGCGGTCGGTACTGTGGGGTGGACAGCTTGTTCCAAACACTGGCAATCACAATTCCAACACAGAGGGCAGACACGATGGTCATGTGAAGGTAGCGGGAAAATGCAGAGCAATAATAGCTGTAGTAATAGCAAGGAATGCTTGAGCCTGTTACAAGGATGGCTATTCCGGTGTAGTCCAGTTTGGAGAAGATGTGGCTGAGCTTCGGCGAATGGCAGCTTAGGGTGTGGTAGAGGAATGAGCAGGTTAGACACACGACTGCTCCAAGGAAGAATGTCCCAATGATGACCTGTTCGTACCAAGGGACAGAGCTGATAACCTCGCTCATCTGAAACACATAAACGCACAACGCTACAACCAGGAAGAGTAGCATTCCGAGCAGGTGAGTCCATATGTTCCATGTTTCTGTGTGCAAGCGAAACATGCTCTTTAGACAGGCACGCACCGAGGGCAGTGGGGGGCGGTATCCATGACGGAGGTATTCGTTGTCCTTGAGCCACTCCGGAAGTGCTTCGAAGGAGACTGACTTCCACTGCCGCCAAGCCCATGAAGGAATGATGCCGTCAGTAGTCTCCTCTTCCTCCTTCTCCGCCGGTTCATTTTTGGTCCTATGTAGTTCTTCTCCTTCTGTGGGTAGGTCTTCAAGTGTCTTCCGTGACCGCAAGCTATCTTCTTCCGTGATACTCGAGTTGCTAGCCAGTGGCCGCCTTGTCCAAGCCTCTCCAGTGACGGAACGATGAACTAAGCTGTCGACTTCCATCTTAAAGTGTACCTGTCCTCTTTAAAAGAAATGCGCCGTAGGGTCTATGGTCACATCAATTGCCTTTCTCCCTAGCGAGGATAAATTTATACGCGCCACAGTCGAAAAGGTCATTTGTCACGAGGACGCATGCAGAGGTCACTAAACAATGACTTTCAGGGAAAGCCCCTCGTCTAGCCAAGTTTCGCTCTCATTTTGAGAGATTGAAGCTGGAATGTGTCTTGCGACGCTGGACTTTGTATTGCCAAATAAGGAGAAGTGTGGTGTGCTCAGCGAGAGAAGAGTCAAAATGCCTGTAAGAAACTATCTGTAAAGGAATTGGTCACATGGTGAAGTAGTTGTCTCTATTAGGTGTAAGAAAAGCTTCAATTGTGACCCGCATCTCTACTAAATCATATGGAACTGCGAGTGTTCTACCTCGCCTTCAAAGCATATAAATGTGCTGTGTTGTGTGTGTATGACGTGTGTGTTCTTACAGGCCTATCACTCAGCGTTCAATGATGAGAAGAACCGTACAATAGCGGGGATGGCTATCCTCCCACTCAAGACCAGCTTTAAGGGACCGGCACCAAGAGCAGGTGTGTGTGGGAGGGGAGGGGCCTGGAATGAAAATGTCTGTGTGAGAGGCTGTTAGGACATGCATGGAAGTGGTAGGACTTTCGTACTGTGTCATTAAGTGTTTTATGCTTGAATTTCTGCAACTTTTGCTTCATCTGTTTGCAGTTGATGACGGTCCTGATATTATTGATGAGTCACTTCAGTACTTTAAGGCTAATGTCTTTTTCAAGAGCTTTGAAGTCAAGGTAACGTATGTTTGTGCTCTCTCACTGTCTCGTGTGTGTGTGTGTGTGTGTGCGTGTGTGCGTGTGTTTGCGTATCATTGGCCCTGTGCTGTGCTGACCTTCCTTTGCTGTTGTAGGGTTCTGGTGATCGTGTGTTGATCTACATGATACTGTATTTGCAAGAGTGTCTAAAGAAGATACAGAGAGTAAGGGATGGGGAGAGGAGGATAGAGCGGGCTAGGAAGGGGGAATGGGAATGTAGAAGAAAGGGAAGGAGAAGGGAAGGTGATGAAAGGGATAAGGAACTGATGTGGGGAGGAGACTGGGAAGAGCGGGTTAGTAGGAGGGGGTAGGGGAGAAATGATGTCATAAAATGGAAGCACCCTGTTGGCAGACGTGTGTGATGCTTATATACACTGCACATTGTACTGTGTCATATCAACTGCTTTCCTGTGTACAACACTGTCCACTTCACCCCTTGTTCTCTCCTCCAGTGTCAGTCAAAGAACGAAGGAGCCAGCCAACTTCAGACCCTCGCTGTGTCCAGCTTTGACCTCCCTGGGGACCCAGGCTTTCCTCTCAACGCCTTCTATGAGAAGCCGGCTAGCAGGGCTGATGGAGGTGAGGCTGCTGTGAGTGTGCAACACACTGTTTTGTGTGTGTGTGTGTGTGTGTGTGTGTGTGTGTGTGTGTGTGTGTGTGTGTGTGTGTGTGTGTGTATGTGTGTGTGTGTGTGTGTTGTGTGTGTGTTGTGTGTTGTGTGTGTGTGTTGTGTGTGTTGTGTGTGTGTTGTGCGTGTGTGTGTGTGTTGTGTGTGTGTGTGTGTGTTGTGTGTGTGTGTGTGTTGTGTGTTTGTGTGTGTATGTGTGTGTGTGGGTGCGTGTGTGTGTGTGTGTGTGTTCAGCACCTTATACGTATATGCTTGATTATCATGGATGCACATGCATGCCACCTACAGACACTCTGAGAAACTACATCCTTCAGCTTCGCCAGGAGGTTGGTCAACGCCTGGCAGAGAAGGTCTACACAGCCGAAGGACCAAGCAAGGTAAGTTGATCAGGGAGTGAGGACAATAGGATATCTTTGTACTCAGTCCAATGGTACACTTTGTTCAAACACAGTTGCACTATCTCTGCTGCCTAACATACACTGATAAGACTGCCCTCTTCACTTGTTATTATCGGATGCATGATTTAACATTACCTTAATTACCACCTGGCTGGTATTCACTAATGATCGGCAGTTCATCATTCACAAGTGTAAATGGTATGACAGTCCTTACCAAAAGGATGCGCTCACACACACACACACACACACACACACCACACACCACACACACACACACACACCACACACACACCACACACACACACACACACACACACACACACACCACACACACACCACACACACACACACACACACACACACACACACAAGTACATGTACAGCAGTAGCTACAAATTGTATCAGTGTGTCCTAAACTGTAGGTGAAAGCTGTAATCACATGAGGCAGGTATTTTAATGATTTCATGACTGCTTTCAAGCAAAGTTCGAAGAGTTTCTTTCTAACGAAGCTGCTTTTGGATGCATTTGAAGCTTTAAATGATAAAATCAACATTCACCTCACCATTGCTATGCCACCATATGTGAGCAGGCACCAATGCATGTACTTACGCGTCTACCATCCCCTCCACAGTGGTGGTTGTGCTTCACCAAAAGGCGCTTCATGGACAAGAGCCTGTCTGGTCCGGGGAAATAGACCACCTGTCTCCGCAGCAATGTGTAGGAAGATGTTTAAACTGAAGGAGTGGAATTAATTAATGAACATGTGTGTGTGAATTGTGTGGTTGTACACCGGCTTGATTAACGCAAGAGTAAGGAATAGTAGTCGTGATTAATAGAGATTTGTGATGTGTTATTTGATTGGACATGAGCACTTGATTGCAATTGCGTATACTGAACTAGTACGTAATGTGCACACACACACATAATTATGCATACTATGTAATTATGTGTTCTGTACCGTACACAGTCCACACATAATGATGCATAAATACACTGGACAAATTTTCTAATTTTTGTTATTAAAATTCAAGGTGCTTGCACTACAAAGCTATATAATCATTAGGACATTGTTAATTGTAGGACCTAAAACAGCGCATGCATATGCATGGTCACGCAGGAGATTCCCAATTGCAAGAGGACATGCATGCAGGGCACTGTAGATCCCAAACGTACAGTACTAGTCCTGTATTTGCCCTCTGTGTGCACAGGCTGGGCACACAGCTCAATTGCATGCAAACCATACGTATCCCTGTGTGATTGATCAGTGCATGACATTGTGTATGCATATAACAGCGCTAGCACGCATGGTTGGTTGATGCCTATACTTGCAGTGCAGCAACATGCAAATGATAATACAACATACAGTCACTTCTCACTGCTAATAGCACACAAATTGTATTGATCAATACTACAAAAAGAAGCGCTATGTACAGTAATGATTGTTTGCAAATTCTGTTTAAATGCATACAATGTAAAATTTTAGGTGGCTCAAAAGTTACTACAAATCATTTAACTACAACAAACAATGCACTACTATTGCTTCCCACACAACCCTACATATGAAGCTCACACCACACGTACTGTTTGCAGCTTTACAGTTTAGTGTTTGTCTCCTCGGAGTCATGGAAGATGAAGCTCTCGCGAGAGGGACCCTTCGGCACATCAATAATACTATGTGATACCCTCTCTTCCGCCATCTCATTAGTGGCACTCAGCACTCCTGGATTCTCCTTCATTTCAGACGCATTCTCATTGACATCCACTTCCTTTTCCTTATTTTTATACTCAATCAATTTCTTTCGGGCCATGAGAAATAGGATTTTGGTTGCCGGGTAACAGGAGAATGCCATAACACCCAATGACGCTAGCAATGCTGAGACAAGGAGAATGTGGTAGAACACAGTAAAGGGGATTCGGTTCTGGGTTAAGTAGGTCAACTCTGCCGTCCGAACGAAAATCAAGAGTAACATGTTCAACAAGAACAGTGAGTCCACCCAGTTCTGTGCAATCTTCTTGTAAGGGGCTAGCATAGCTTGCAAGAACATGAAGAGGATTAGTGCGGCTAATGCAATCCACAAGCGGTACAACTGAGGGGCAAAGTTGGCAATCAAGTGGAGCGCCACGCGGAACACAAACCTCCATCCTTCCCATGAACGCAACACATACCACGTCTCCTTGAATGGTGCATAAAAGGAGTCCAGAATCGGCTTCATGCGATGCTGTCCTACAACCCAAAGTCTGCAGCACTTCACTTGATGGCCTCCAATGGTCCGAGGTATCAGCAGGATGAGAGTGCACACCACAAGAAACACAATTATGGCCATACTGAACAGCGCCAAGATGGCATGTTCGAAAGTTTGAAAGTATGGAACATTTGGGTCCACCCGCCATCGAACATAGGTTGCCCCAGAAAATGTCCTAATCGTTTCAGCTCCAAGAATTCGGATGGAAGTTCCCATCAAAGATGTAAATGATAGAAGCAAAATAGTGGCAAATACCTTTGGCGGGTTCTTCACCAAGCTACGCCATTTCTCCTTCAAAGGACATCGAGCAAATATGACGATAATGGCGATGACAAGCACCCACATGTAAATTGGAAACAAAAATTCTAGTCCCGTGCTCTGAATCGGCCGTAGTCTGTCAAAAAAACACGACGGGATTCCCCACTGCAGGGACAACCAGCTGAAAATGAAATAGACTGGAAATGAGCCTCTTGTCAGTAAATCTTCTCGAAAGATTACAAAAATGTTAGCATACAAGATCATTCCCTTAAGCCAGCCGTTGGAGATGTTGATGTCCAGTACTGCAATCAACACAACAACAGACACACCCACCAGCAAGAAAAACAATATCAGTGCAATACCCTCATAGCCGGGGCATCTTGTACATGTAAATGTTCCAAGGTTAATGCTGTAACCTTCGCGACACCCACCACACAGAACGCCATGGTGACCAGGCATGCACTGCTCGTCAAGGTCAGCGGTGTTAATCATTGCTCGTCCATTGCGCATTGTATTGCAATTAGGAGAGGAACACAAAGCCACCAAGTAGGAGTCACCATCTGTTCCCAGTTGGGTATTTCCCTGGATGTTCCCAAACCAGTAGCCTTCTGAAACTGAAATATTTCCGTATGTGCTGCTACAGATCACATTCTGGTTATCAGGATTGAATTGGGGATCGCATTCACACTGTCTTGATGCATTATTAAAATTAAACCCATCTGTGCAGCTTGTCAGAGAGACGTTTAACAGGTTCCGGGCAAGTGAAATGGTTGATCGTAAAGAAAGAGTGAGGTTTTGGTTTTCAGGCCCCATCACCCTCAATTCTGACTGGGAATTGTTCAGCACCAACCAAAGATTTGCATCCATAAGCACTGCATTGAAGCGAATGTTGTCCCCATCAAAAGTGTTGTTGACAACGCTAGCAGTGACTACATCACCAACAGCCTGACCCAATCCATCCATAGATGTGCCATTCACAACAAAAATCTGCCCTGGCATCACCGACACGTTTCTGCCACCCAGCGAATCGACAGAGATGCTGTTAGGGTTGGCGTTCACTCCTCTGTCCCTCAAGACAGTGTCACTCCGAAAGTACTCCGAGTAGTCGGAAAACAAAATCTCTACAATGTTGTCCTTACCATTGCGGCCACCCTGACCATATGGCTGTGTGAGATTCAATGCCCACGGACAAGTGTTGAGAAGGCTTCCATAGATCATGGACCCAAACAGCGCTCTGTTTCCTTTAAAATTTATTGATATATTCCTACCCAAGAAGGTGCAGTCTATAGCAGAGCATAGGAGGTCATAGGTTCGAAACAGGAGGAAGCAGTCATACTGCACGGTCAAAAAGGGCGCCCTCCTTGGAGGTGTATATAGGATGCCACCACCAGCTCTTGCTGCAGTGTTGAAAGCGAATGTTAAGTTGGAGTTATCATTCATAACAATGTAAGACAAGCCTTGAATTGAAGCCCCAGCACCAAAGGATGCACTGTTGTGGGTGATGAATACATCTCCTTCAATATCAATTCTAGAATCGACTGCTGCAAGTCCAGCTCCCAATGTGAGTGTGATGACGGAGTTTCGAAGCACAACTGCTCCATTCAGTGAATAAATGGCAGCTCCTCCAAGTGCCAAGGAGGACAGATTGGCAAAGAAAGTAGAAACACTCCCAGTGAGCTCACAGTTTTCAAACCGAATGACATCCACTGGCAAGTTACCATATACCTGCCCCGAGGAAATTGACACTGCACACCCAAAAGCAGCTTCATTGCTATCAAACACACAACCTCTGAATGTTATAAGGTTTGGAATGGAAGCAGCCAACCTACTGAAGGGAGCTCTAACATGAACCGCACCTCCAGTTGTGGCACGGTTGGATAGAAACACACACTCTTCAAAAGTTAGTAGAACTCGGCCAGATGCAAGTGTCTCATAGCCTGGATGGGCTAGGTTGCTCAAGATTGACACTCCACCACCATAGGTACTATTCTCTTCCGAAACTTCCTGCCCATTGTATGCAAAAAAGCAGTCACTAAAGGTGATATTGGAGGATGGGGTGTGTTCATACCACACAATATGAGCACCTCCTCCAATAACGGCATCGCTGTTCATGAAGTTGGTGAATTCAACGACAGTGTCCACCACATACATGCTCTGACACAGCTTCAAGGACAAGCCTCCTCCTCCACCAAGGACGTAGCCAGTCTCCTGAACAGATGCTGAGAACTGATAAAAGCTAAGCAAAAGCTCAGGGGCATAATAGACAGTGTTATTCGTAAAGCTGCCCTCTTTAACTAGTAGTTGTGGAGACTCACTTGGTGCAAATCCATTGACTAGATCAAAGTACATGAAAATAGCTCCACCTCCCAGAAACATACCTACATTTTCAAGTACATCCTCCACAGTTAGATTTTCATGGATACTTGATACAGGCCTGTTTCTGTCAAACACTGCCCCAGTCACATTTGACTGACCGTACAGGTTAATAGCAATCAGACCATAGCCCCGAGACTCCCTTATCTCCACATGAAGCAGATTGACGTTTGACGAGGCAGCAATGAGGACACCAGCAGAACTATCATCAGGTACACGGTAGAACATGTCAACAGAGCCATTCACCTGTCGTACAAACTCTGTCAGATTAGAACCCGTCACTCCGCAGTTGAGGATGGTGACATACGACAGAATTAGCTCGGTGATGTTCAGAAAGGCAAGACCCGCGCCCTCTGAGCACTGGATTATAGTGTCATGGGAGTCGCCTGTGGTCCCAGTCAGGAGGAAACCGGAGGTGTGTGCTACAAACACGTATTCGCTCAAGCAGTAAGTCCCCCTCCCCAGGGTGATAGTGTTGGTCGCGAACAAGTGGGTGATGTCCGTACTGTTCGCTGCGCAACCGGTCACAGTGGATGCAGCCGACACACCCCTCCCAGGGAGGAGCAGGGAGAGGAGGTACAGCGACGCAAGCAGGAGAGAATGAGGCACGCAACGTCCGTCTGTAAACCTGTATTGAATGAAAAGAGAACAATCTTAGCTGGCCAATCTAGTATACCAGAAAAACATACTCTGCGCCTATGGTAACGGCTTACGAAGCGAATTAGAGAATCTAAAGTGTTACGCGGTACGGCATACTACATGATGCAAGCATCTATGGTTGCATGCATGGCAACCTTGTCATGCTCTAGTAAGTCTTCACTACGAGGGCCTCCTCCAAGAGCACGTGACGAGTGACGTATTCTGAGTAAGTATTCGTCATAGAAAAATGGCTATTTCGGCTGCATCAGTAGTATGCTATAAAAGGCATAGATGTATGAAAGGCCTATGGCTTATGCGCGTGCTAAATCAAACATGTTCGGAGTACGTACTTGTACATGTATTATGCAAGACGTATACCTTGTACTTTTCCCACTCCAACTTTATTCTTACCATATCTCTTACGTATATACTCTTTGACCATATACAATGGCATGTTGTTATACCTAAGCACTTTGACAGCAATGTACACATGGAATGCATTTGCATGTGTATGCACGTGTGGGATATGGAGAACAACTCGCATTGTGTAAATCCGTACAATCCTGGCAATATTCACCTTACCAATGCCCGGTGTCCACTACTGAACTCCACTTCGGAGGTCAGCTGTGTCATGAGTGGTGCACAGAGCACAAATCACAAGATTAGTTAGATGACTTGTAATTGACACACACAAGACTTACATTTAACTCAAGAGTTCAAAAGGGATGGGAAAAGGTGAAAAAATCAAACATGCTGGAGACGGAATAAAACAACACCAGTGTTGATGATGTGGAATACTTGGTAGCCTGTGCTCAAGTGACCGAGGTCATCGGCACCAAGAGGGTTATCGCCACATGCCGGTACAACTAACTCAGTTACCCAAACAGTGCTGAGTGCGTGATCCAACCATTGTCTGGTTGTGCGTAGCTGCCACTGTCATTGGGTGAGCATAGGCACCAGCAGACATAAATCCTGGCACCATCATGGGGATCCCGTTAATTACAGGGACTCCCCCTGTTGTCATGACAGGGATGTGTGCTTGGCTGCTGGTGGGCAGTGCAGGCCAAGGCATAATCTGTGGGCCAGGTGCCTGTAATAGGGGGTTTCCCATGCCCAAGGGGAAGGCCGCACTGGAGCTAGCCTCAGCAGTGGAGGGTAGACTCTGTAGGGGAAAGAGAATGGAGAGGTGCAAAGGAGATTGTCAGAGCATATAATATGATACTACACATATGCTAGAAGACACATGTCATCACAATTAGACCCTGGCTCAATAGCAGAAGATGCACATTCCTAATCAAACACTAGAAGTCTTGTAAACTGCCTACACCTCCGACAGGTGGGCCATCTAGTGGCGCCTTTGAAAGTTGAATTCAGGGGCACAAGGCAGTCTAGCTATCTCTCAAGAGAGCTGAGCCCCCAATTGGCCGTCTTGTGAGTACACTTTGGAATAGACTACACTTCAAGAATGGGCCAGTGGTCATCATCACCTTAGGAAGACGGTATTGGCAAACAGCTCATCCCCAAAACTCTAGCCACTATGGTACCCAAAGCTACAGGTGTAGCCATGGCAACATGCTGTTAAGTACACCAAGACAGCACTATTTGGTTACATACCAAGCCACCGGGCCACACCTCTACACTGTATCCGTGGACAACAGTGATGTAGGATACATGGGTTGGGGGTCTACTGGGAGGAGTCTTGCAAATTAGCTACTAAATATTACAATGTAGGCTTGTGGTACACACACAAAGGGTTCAAGTGGTAATATGTACATGGATCTATTTCACCTTCCCCTCCACCTCTCTCAAGAGCATCACTCAGTGTACATGAGTGAGGAACAAACAACCCACATTTGTGAACACACTGCCAGAGCATGACCGGTGAGAGGTGGCTGATGACACCACTGTTGTCACATCACAACACAAGTAACTTTGACATGAATAGTGATCCAGGCAGGCTTACCTGTATAGGAACCATCTGGGAGGAAGTCCCTGTCATTGACATTGTAGGTGGGGCCACAAAGGGGCCTGGTACCATGTAAACCATGTGATAGCCATTGGGTTGTTGAACTGGGTGCACAACCACTGAGGAGGGGAGTGAGGGGGGAGGGGAGTGGAGGAGAGGGAAGGGGAGGGGAGGAGAAGGGAGAGGAGGGGAGAGAAGGGGAGGGGAGGAGAGGGGAAGAGAGGGAGGGGAGGAGAGAGGAGCGGAGAGTGGAGGAGGGGAGGGAAGGAGAGGGAAGGGGAGAGGGGAGGGGAGGGGGAGGGATGGAAGAGAGAAGGTATAATCTGTAGCTGTACAGTCATACACATTCTGCACAAACTCTGTCAGTGCAGTTAAGTAGGGGTAATATGACATCTACACAAAGCTCCGCGTGCATATGTATGTGGATGGCTCATCTCACAACTACCTCCCACACTCACTTCTGCTATCTGACGATGCTCCTGGCTTTCCCACGTATGATGATGGGTAGGGGACAAGCGGAGCTGGCCAGGGTCCCGTAAAGTGGTGCATGTGAGTGTGAGTGTGGTTGTGAGAGTGGAACACTGGGATCTCCCCCAGTCCACTCCCTGATACAAACACCCCCCCAGGCCCCATCTGCTGGGCGAGATGCGCTTGCTGTAAAGCTAGCATACTCTGCATCTGTTCAGGCGAGGCTAGCGAAGAGCTGACAGACTGGCTCATTGAGTGGGTCAAAGTTCTACGACCAGCAATTTGGTCTGCATTGACAGCTCCTGTGACCGGTGGTGACTCCTTGCTGGAAGAAGGAATACGATTATGGTGAGGTAGCGCTGGGACACCTGCAGGGGATGCAATGGGCTGGATTGGAGATTTCCCTGAACCCCTACTACTCTGGTCCTCGTCCTCTGAAACGCCTTCACCTGTGCTGCTAGAAGAATGCCGTTGCAACCTTAGTTTCTGTTGCTTTTGAAGCCGCCTGCAGTGAAAGAGAAGGGAGACTGTGAATGACACCAGGCCTAGAAGGGGACTCCCCATGCTGGTAGGTAATGCATCTACGTCAATTGACAGTGCAAACCTTTTTGCGATGGCGCTGGTTGTTGTGAAGTCTGTGTGTGCAATGATAGTCTCCTTCGGTATGTTTCCTTTGGCCAGTGCATTGTGCCAGGCATCAGGAGTAAGGCTCCCAAAGGGCACTAGCATATTCATGCTCTGGAGGGGGAGGGGTGAGGGGGGGAGGGGTGAGGGGGGAGGGGTGAGGGAGGGAGGGGTGAGGGGGAGGGAGTGAGTGAGGCAGGAGTGGAGTGAGGGTAGGGTAGGGTGGATGGAGGGGAATGAGTGGAGGGAGGGAGGGTGGGAGGAGTGAAGGGATGGGATGGAAAGGGCGTGGATTGATGGGTAGAGAGTCGTGAGAGAGGTTTGGATAACTGAGGGAAGGGATCAATATAGTAGCCACTATAGGAGTTGTTAAAACTACTGCAAGCCATTCCTCTTGTTACACACGAGAGCCAGCAACCAATGAGATCACTCCGCAACAATGCGAGAGTCACATTCCACGCATAACCCAAGGGTACCCACCCAAAGCACCAAAGGAACAGAGATTGTCATTACCAGTCTCACCCCCCCCAACGCACGCATTCACCACATATACAGCCAGCTGCTGACACAAAACATGCTATAGACACTGTACCCCATACAGGAGTAGGCTGTGCCCATTGAATCAATCAATGAACACTTATCTGCCATGCCCATCTATTTAACACTATGCAATTGAATGCCATGTTAGTGGGCAGACCCCTCAGCCAATAGAGCACCTTGTGTGTGATACACTTTACACAATGCACCTATCAAACAGTGATAGCATGCAGCAGTGCACTCACTCAATGGGACTACATTGATACTGAGAAACCTGCGTTTGAGACAACCATCTGCTGTCTGTCTGAACACTGTACAGCATTTCACAGGGTGTGAGGCTCACTACTTCATACTATACCCTCCCCTCCCCTAAGCGTGCACACACACACACACACACACACACACACACAGGCTCACTACTTCACCCTATACCCTCCCCTCCCCTAAACACACACACACACACACTTACTACGTCATCCTATACCCTCCCCTCCCCTAAACACACACACACACACACACACACACACACACACACACACACACACACACACTGGAATGATTGCACTGGAAGAGTAGCTAGATGAATGGGTCCAACGACCGCAACTGATATCTGCGCCACACTGCCTCAGGAAGACCTGTACGGTAGGTACATCATACAGACTTCCAATCTTCAGATCTCTGTGTAAACCAATTAGCTGTGGTGATGACCCCAGCCTCATTGGAGCTCTCTCCAGTGCTCAGGTATGGCAATAGGCTCAGGGTCAGGTGAGGAGTCTTCTGTTTACACTACCACAGGGGGCTTCTGACACCGTTGCTTAGCAACCCTAACATCCTAATAGATCAGTGTGCAGATAGGGGTTCAATTCTCTAGCCTGTTCGCTTCTGTTGTCCATGGTACACAGCCATCAATCGTATCTCAAAAGATACTATGCACTACAAGCCCACACCAACACATGCGTACCATACCCCTACACGTGTAATGCACCCTCCTCCAGTATGGCGTCCAATACCATCCCACTGTGAACATGCACCACAGTAAACAGGACTGAGGGGCAATACAGTTGTTTCGGCGTTTTGTAGTCCCGACTGACTCTTGCCCTTTGCTAGATCACGTGATGTCAATAAAGCGTTGGAAAAGCAGACTTTCACATGCTTCGAACGAGGATCTAAGCTCTACCTTTCACACACTCCATTTACATCATGGCAGGCACAAATGCAAAAGTCAATCTGGACTAGAAGTCCTACAACCGCTATAGCCCTCCCACACTTACATAAGGAGGTGGATACCTGCTAACACCCTAACACAGCAAAGGACATGCCTCTTAGCATACACTGTACATGCCCCGCACCCCCACACATTCATCCCTCTAAGCAATCATGTCAACTAGCCAACACCAATGCCACTGCATGGATCAACGCTAATAACACACACACACTGAAGAATGGCTCTACAAGGGACCAACGGCTGTGTGTGTGGCAGCAATAACACACACACTGAACACAGTGTCCATGGTGCAGTCAATAAGGTGAACTACAGGTTAACCTCTTATTAGGACACAATTACTTCAGTGTGCCTCAGGGACACTTCTGTAGCTGGGATAATGCCCACTGTCCCAGCTACACAGAGATGTGCACAAACTACTTCTGAAACAAGGGCACCTCTCTAATGACAACAGTTCTTACTGTCACAGCTATGTACGCCGAGATGTGTACAAAACTACCTCTAAAGAAAGGGCACTTTCCTAATCAGGACACCTGGGCCTGTCCCAAACTGCCTCAACAGTGTGTCCATTAGACAGGTGCCAGTGTGTATACACACACACAGTAAAGTACAATTTTTACCTGTGTTTGATCATGCCCCACATCCACACGCCATCACAGCAACCAATGCACAGAGGAGCAACAACACACAATATACATATATACTCCCAAAAACATCCCATTTCATCAGAGGTGTGATGGAAAGTTTGCATAGGCCATAACACATATTCATAGCCTACCTGGTGGTCATACATATTCATTGTTGTTGACGCAGGCAAATCAAATTTTGTTATCTGCTTTCCCTGCTTCTTCCTGAGGCCTTGATCTTGCTCCTTGGCTTTGTCTCGAGGGGACAAGGAGACAGTGACAACTTCAGAGCCCTGTAGAAGGGAGAAATGCTAGAATTAAAAGAAGGTTAGCAGGAAGGAGAAGGAGTATGCTACAACTTGTTTGTGAGAGCTACATAGGGTTTCCATCTCATTGCAGCATTGTGCCCCCCACACAGCTTGAAGCAATACCTCACAATGGCTGGTCAATCCAATCAACACACAGGTCAGTAAACCAGGAGGTTATCAAGCTTCTTCTCCCCTCCACACTGTTTACAGAGATGTTGCTGCTTTGAACAGCCCCATCTACTGCTGGCTTCTCTGCTGTTGAAGCCACCCCGTGTGGAACCCACAGACCTAACACAGACTCTGTTTGCGTGTGCTCTTTCATCTCTACAGCCCTAGGCACGGCGGCTGAACTAGTAGTCACACAAGTGCACCAGCACAGGCGCACACACACACACACACACACACACACACACACACACACACACACACACACACACACACACACACACACACACACACACACACACACACACACACACCCTCTACCAACACAGGGACACACATATGCACATGTACACACAGATGCGCACACACACACACACGCACACATACACTAGTCCCAAAGCATTCCTCATGGGTCCAGCATGAAAACACCACTTAAACAACACTTTGTTGTGCCAAATGAGACATATGCAATAACCTGTGAAATGTCAAGCACATAATTGCAGCACAATCCTATCCAGTGCTAAGGCAGGCCATACAGAGTGCCACTTGGACCACAATAGTCAACAGGACAGGACAGCAGTGTGAGGAGCGATACAGACATTAGCAGCTTGTTATTTATAGAATAGTTGCAACTGTGTGCGTGTGCGTGCGTGTGTGGGTGGGTGGGTGTGTCCAGTTTCATACAGTTTCACAATGCAGGTACTCCTGTACATGACAATAACATGCAAAAGCGGACACACACACACTCATGCAGTCATAACAGCTGAATAGTTTGAGCGGGGGGAGTGTCCAAGATAAACCTAAAACCCGCCACTGCTGTTGATTGCTCATAGGCTGATAAAATGGAATATGGAATATTTTGGATAGGTCTAAAGCTTACTCAAGGATAGCCATTTCCTGCCACTGTGCAGATAGCACTAACGGAGAATGGTGGTCAGGATGCCTGACATGCTTACTGAACAGTGAACTGTAACTCTCCCTCCCAGTGTGTGTGTGTGCATGCGTGCGTGCGTGTGTGCATGTGTGTGTGCGTGCGCGCGTGCGTGCACACACACTTACAGTGAAACGGAACAGAACTGCTCCAATTGGATCAAAGCCTTCAGTCATCTGATCACAAAGGAGCCAACAGCAGGAGTGCATTGACACACAATGAGCTCAGTTACAGCCGTAGATTTGATTTGCAACTACGAATCTGTGAACACGACACTCCCTTCGCATGACCGAGTTCACACTACCAATGCTTTCAATGCTTGCAAATTGAATAAGCAGGAACAAAATGGCAGCACAATGGGAAAAAGGGAATGTTACTCATTTCTGCCAATAGAAGAAGTCATGAAGTCACTGTATGAGGGCTGGTTACCGTCAAAGGGCACACACACTGCTTCAACAACACAACACACAAGCATTCACTGGAAGCTATGTAGTCTCCCGCTGCTAAGTCTGTAACACTTCACTGTAAGCCAACAGAGAAGTCATACTGATGTGTGTATATGTCTGGGTGGGCGTGTCAAGTCATGTGTATACGTCTGAATGGGTGTGTCCTGGCATGTGGGTGGGAGGGGGTGGGTGTTTATGCATGTCTCTTATTTAATTCAACTTTCACTTTAATGGCTACTTCAGCTGTGAATTCCCGCCAATAACAGCCATATGCCAGCTGCACAGGGGGGCCACACGCATTGGATTGTATACATAGAGCCATGAATACGCTTGTACATACTTCATACTTCGCACATCTGGTAAGGCTCACCTTGACCAATGGTGGCATGTAGGCGTGTGTTACAAGGTCTTGTTAGCGTATCACTGACACCAACCATTCAATTCTGCCGTGGACTTGTAAAGCGTATCGAAACAAGCAATGAATCAAGCGAATGAGTAGCATGATTAGCAAATCATCCGGGTACATCAAGAGTAGCGAACCAAGACCACAGCTGTCCCACTTTGTGCACTATCTTCCTCCTCCTCCTCCTTCGAGTGATACACATTCACACAAAGGGTCTCTTACTGTACACGGACTTTACAGAGTCTCCTAATCCTTGGAAATGCATTAGACGGTTCTAACATGGACTAGCACTTGTTCTCTTGGTAGGGCTTACACAGCTACATGCGCACAGACACACACACACACACATACATGCACACACACACACACACACACACACACACACACACACACACACACACACACACACACACACACACACACACACACACACACACAACACATGAAGGCAAAGGTAACATTCAGCAACCTCAAAACAGAGGCTAAGAGGAGGGGAGATGAACACAAGCAACACACACAACGAGTTCCATGGATCGTCCACATACATGTAAATCCTACCAAATTCACTACCTACACACCCACACAAGAAGGAACTGATGGCAGGAGGGAGGGAGGGAGGGAGTGAACAAGGCACAGCGTCTATAACATTCCACATCCGTTCCTAGAAAACATGTGGAATAGTTCATCAAAGGTTTTCACCAGCACTCCATTAGCTGTTTTGGCCTGTTATAAAACAAGCTTAAGTGACCATTTGAAAAGGTGTAAGCAGTTTAGTGCAGAGATGTGGGGGGGGGGGGGGGGGAGAGAGGGGCTTCGCATCAGAGTCACTCAAAGAGACCCTGCCAGAGGGGCAGCATGAGCGAGTCCACGGCTGCATTGCTCAAAGCTGCTGCACAATTGAGGCACACCTTGGCACATAAGGGCAGCAGAGACTGTGTGAATGGCAACCCAGACGTTCACATTGACACCTAGGGAAGTACCCACATTCACAAGCTGTAAGTGTCTAAATTGACACCTTGGGAAGTAATAATAACACCAAAACCAGCTCCCCATGCCCTGGGAATATCCAACCCACAGCTACATGCCTACAACCATCTATGCTCAAACAGGAATCACACCAATAGCGATCATTCCCACCAATGATTGAGAATGAACATGGGACACAAGAGAAACACCACCACACCAGCAGGTGTGCATTCCGCACTGTATCAAAGATCAAACACTATACTACATTCACGTATTCCTGCAAGAAGGCATGAAATCATATGCCACATAAGGTGTGTTCATATTGTGTCCCAGAAGTGAGCTGAAAAGGCTCACAAAGAACACACACATGCATATGTACTGACCAGGGTGAGCTCACAGAAGGAACACACACACACACACACACACTATAAATGGGGCTTGATGCGTGCACTATACGCTAGGCAGTCACCTGACTTCCAGTTGTGGTAGTTCACCTAACAGCTCAGCTGGCTGCTAGACAAAATAAATCAAACCTTCTTTATAGGCACATTACAGCTCATTTTCAGAGAATCACTTCAAAAATGCACTACATCACACACAGGGGGGAAGTGAACTCAGCAGGGCACATTCTATCAGTGATTAACTTGAAACCACTCAGCTAATGTATTCCATTGCTGCCATTTAAATTACTACCACTGACCCAGCCATGTGGGCAATTATACATGACTGCAAACACCAGGGGCTGCTGTCCTGGAAGACATCAACACGCACAGTGTGTGAGAAGGTTGGAAGTCCTTCAACTGCCGTCAGAGATAACGCCATGGGAAAGGATTGGAGGAGAATATATACAAAGTCATGGGGCCATACATATGGGGAGGAACATAGCCAATGCAATCAATGGTGAGTTGACAGGCCAGTCAGTACTCCTTACACCTACAATCACACTACCCCCAATAGGTCAAGGGAAGAACTATGTCAGAAGATTCAATGATCTCAACTTCACCCCGTGTGTGTGTGTGTGTGCAGTACTGCCCCTTCCATTGTGCCTCTAGCAATATGTATTCAACTGCACTCCTTACTAGTTCTTCAAGGCACACACACATGCATGCATGCTCATTGTATGTGCACACGCACACGTACATATGTACACATGCACACACAATGCCATACACAATGGTACGTACACATGCACATGCACACGCACACACGCACACGCACACACACACACACACACACACACACACACACACACACACACACACACACACACACACACACACACACACACACACACACATACCATTACAGCATATGTCAACAACATTAGTGTATTGCAAACACACATCAACCTGTGAGGTGGGGAGGGGCAACACATGTGAGGTGGGGAGGGGCAACACATGTGAGGTGGGGGGAGGGGCAACACATGTGAGATGGGGAGGGGCAACACATGTGAGGTGGGGAGGGGCAACACATGTGAGGTGGGGGGAGGGGCAACACATGTGAGATGGGGAGGGGCAACACATGTGAGGTGGGGAGGGGCAACACGTGAGGTGGGGAGGGGCAACACATGTGAGATGGGGAGGGGCAACACATGCACGCCCTGAAGGCATAAGCCTGCATCCCCTAAAGGCAAGGAATTACTACACATGCCCAAGACAGCGCACCTACCCCAAACATCACTAGCACATGAAACGGTCAACTTCTTCTGCTTTCTGTGATGGCAGTAGTACAGTGGAACCTGTCTAAGATGGTCACTGTGTTAGGCAGCCACCTCTCTAAAACAGCCAGCCTCCCTGGCCCCGAATAGCATTAAAGCATTGCAATCTACCTCTGTAGAGCAGCCACCTCTCTCTGGCAGTTGGCCTAGACAGGTTTCCCCGTAGTGGTCAGCGCATAGCACTGTGGCAAATGAACCCTACTCCACAGTACAATGATGGACATTGTTCAGTCGTTCCTACCAGGATGGCATGCTTATCCAGTTTGAGATGGAGCTGTGTTCGAGATGAATATGACGGGGACCACTCTACGAATAGACGTTTCCCACACGCTGTCTTTGCACTGACAGGCACCATTTCCTCTTTCCTACTTTCTGACATGCATGGTATAGTGCGATACACAGTTTGGGTCACACCACACACACACACACACACACACACACACACACACACACACACACACACACACACACACACACGCACGCACACACACACACACACACCAGCCTACCACAACAGCGCGTGCGCATACGGCAATACCGAATAACACAGTGCACACACACACACACACACTTTCAATATTCGATATGTCACATGCATTGAGTCAGCTAGTTTGTGCCAGTAGAAAGACACACACAGAGAGAGAGACGAAGTAGAAAGCGGTTCTTCGCCCAGTCTAGGTTGCCACACTGCCCAGTATACGATGTGGACGACCTTCGGCCGTGGTCCCAATAACAGACAGTTCTTCCCGCCTTCCATCCAAAACGGCCACGCACACACACACACACGCACTAACACTCACCACTTGTGGAGAGAAACTTTCACCAACTCTGCCCGCCTTCTGAGATGGCAGTGTCTCCCGTGTTTCGCTCCTATCCCGTTTCCTCCGAATCCTCTCCGTACTACCGCTACAGGTACACTGGGCAACGCGAATTCCGCTTGGCACTTCGGCTGTGGAACAGAGGCCACTCAGCGCGGAAGCGACTACTGTGGTCGTGGTAGGGATGATACTGATGGATTGTACCAGCGCCATTCACGGCCGGGCGAAATACGATCAGCTGTTTACAGTTCGGACCCCTTTTAGGCCGCTCTTGTATTCCGTTTCCAAAGGGATACGAGCAGAGAATACGGGAGTTTCCGAGAAGAATGTATTGAAAGGTGGTCCTGATCCAATTAACCTGAATTTGCAGCATTGTTAGCAGGCCTATTCGGTTATACTAGTGCTTAACGCATTCCAGATGTGTTCAGGTGCTCGTGTTAGCGCTTACGTACAAGGCCTATGACAGGGTTGGCTAAACAGATAGGCACTGTGTCCCTGCCAAGCCACATGGTCAAGAACATAGCTACTTTGACCGACTCTGTATATGTTCAAATGTGCCATTGTCGGAGGTCCAGAGATGACAGTTGCAGAGTGTAAATCACGTGGAACTGTACGAGACATGGATTAAATAATAACGTCTGAGTGCTTTCATCTTGTACAGTGCAAATGGCTTACAGCAGTGTACATGCGAGCATGTAGCTATACATTGTGTGTGTGAGTCTGTGTGTGTGTGGGTGGGTGGGGTATTGCATGCGTGCATTATGTACATATGTATGTGTGTGGTACTCAAGACACCACTTCCTGGGTGGAGTACATGTGCACTTGGGCCTCTGCAGGTAGCCAAAATGTGAAAGACATAATATAGTATGTTCTCTTCCCTGTCAGTCTGCCCACCCTAGTCCTTCCTGCACCTAGCTACCTGTCGCAAGCCTAATGGAGGACTCTGCATTCCCCACCGTACCAGTTGGACAACAGGTGTTTTTTAGCCAGCTTGTGCTGTCCAAAGACTCAACTGGCTGTTATCTTACTGACAAGATCAGCATGAATTGGACAGATGGACTTGTAAGCAGTCCCAATATAAACATGCAGTAGCGTTAAGGGGTGCAGAGGCTGCATCCATTGTAACTAGGTTATGTCCTTGTGCATGTTGGCAAGCACCTTACTCAAATTGCTCCACTTCTTCACTTATCTGCACATACATGTTTGTCTTTGTATGTGAGAGAGTGCGTGTACCATATTTGTCTGTATTGAGGCCCGGTTTTCTATTTCATTCCAGAGGTTTTACCCAGCCTCTATTTGAGCCCGGCTTCTATACGAACATATACGCTATGTGTGTGCATGGGTGGGTGTGTACATGCGTAAGTGTGGTTTGCCGTACTTTCTGAGGGCTTGGCATTATTTTATGTTTTATCTGGTCTACTGTACGAAGGTCACATGCACACACACAGCCACACACCAGCGTCATACATAAAAAGTTATCCCCTCAATCTATGAATATATCTAGCAGTGTGGGGTTCCGAAAGTCCTAAAAATAGTGAAGTTGAAGCACGTGACCTAATGACATGCATGGTGACGTCATGGAAGCACATGACCCCGGAAGTCGACCCTGAAGAGGACAGCACCAAGCTTTTGCATAGCTTCTCAGAAAGGCTTGGGTACGTAACTCACTACAAATTCTCCCTGCTTTTCTCACTCTGAAGCTATCATTGTCTCCTTTGCCGTGTCTTTACAATTCATGCAGGGGCGTAGATGTCTGCTAAATCGACTGCTCTCCTGCTTGGGTCGCTGTGCCTCCTCTCCCTGCTCCTCCATGAGAGGGGTGTGTCGGCTGCATCCACTGTGACCGGCTGCGCAGCGAACAGTACGGACATCACCCACTTGTTCGCGACCAACACCAATATCACCCTGGGGAGGGGGACTTACTGCTTGAGCGAATACGTGTTTGTAGCACACACCTCCGGTTTCCTCCTGACTGGGACCACAGGCGACTCCCATGACACTATAATCCAGTGCTCAGAGGGCGCGGGTCTCGCCTTTCTGAACATCACCGAGCTAACTCTGTCGTATGTCACCATCCTCAACTGCGGAGTGACGGGTTCTAACCTGACAGAGTTTGTACGACAGGTGAATGGCTCTGTTGACATGTTCTACCAAGTACCTGATGGTAGTTCTGCTGGTGTCCTCATTGCTGCCTCATCAAACGTCAATCTGCTTCATGTGGAGATAAGGGAGTCCCGGGGCTATGGTCTGTTTGCAATTAACCTGTACGGCCAGTCAAGTGTGATTGGGGCAGTGTTTGATAGCAACCATCAACCACAACCATGCAATTCGTTGAACATAACAGACTTAGCTGATCACCTAGGGGTGTATGTGGGTGGAGGTGCACTCATAATGTTCTTTGACACCAAAGAAGGTGCCTCCCAGCCTGAATTTGTGCGCCTGATGATAGCTGATACTGTCTTTAGAAATAACAGTGCTTGCCTGGCTCAGGATACCACTAACATTTACTTTCAGGTTTCGCCGTCGGTTCGAAGTGCAGGCTATGTCATTGGTGGTGGTGCTGGGTTGTCCATAAAGGTATGCCAGAGCTCTTATTCAGTAAGGATTGATGCTGAAGACGACAGCTTCTTGAACAATCGCGCTCTCGCTGGCGGTGGAGCTGACATTGTCACCTTTAGACATGCTAATGCATCAACTATCATGTTTCAGGGCTGCAACTTCACCAATAATGCCTTTGATGTCGAATCTCAGAGAACGTTTGGGGGTGGATTGGATGCAATTACCGATTTGTGGTACATGGATCATATTGGGCAGAATATCAGCATCATTGTAAGTGACTGCCTCTTTCAATCGAACAGTGCACAATTTGGAGGAGCTGTTGCGGCAATTTCCCCCCCAGGTGTGTCAACCACAGCCGCTCGTGCTCACATTACCTTCAATGGCTGTACATTTCTTGAGAATCATGCTACATATGGATCTGCTGTGTACATTAGCAATGTGCAGGGATCTATTATAATGCCTATCAAGTCAGCATATACATTTGATGACTGCATCTTTCGTAACAACAATCAAGGAACGATGCATGAAGCTGCGGCTAGCTCTATAGGATCTGGTGCTTTCCATGTTTCTAGCATAATAATGGTTTTGAGCAACTCTTTGATTGAGGGTACAACAGGCTCAGGGCTTTGGACCGAATCTGCCTACATCAAGATTGAAGGCACTGTTAATATAACAGGGAACAGTGCTCTGTATGGTGGTGGTATTACTTTTCTCGGATATGGGTTCGTTATCATGAGCAACAACTCTCAACTTGTCATTGAAAACAATGTAGCTGCCCGGGTCGGTGGTGGGATATACTACACAACTTCTGGTAGGGTCTCTGAGAGCGACTCTAACTATGACTGTTTTCTGCTTTTTGAACCTGGTGATCCATTGTGCGCCAAGTGCGCTTTCCAAGGAAAGAACATGACTGTAACGATCATGCACAATCATGCAGCTCTTGGGTCAGTAATCTATGGGAGCCTCCTTGACTCCTGCTTGTGGGCTTACAACCTTTCATCTCCTTATGGTCCTGGTGGTCAGAACAACAAGAGCCACACAATTCATACTCTATATGAGGAGTATGGACAGTACTTTAAATTCTCACCTGATTTAAATTCATCTACAGCTGTCAACACTGTCCCTGTCAACCCACATGTGGACTCAAGAGGCATGAGCAATGTGGAAGTGATGCCCGGGCAATACTTTCATGTGGCAGGAAATGCACTGGATCGGCTTGATCAACCAGTGTCTGATTTTATTGTCCTGTGGGTTCTCAATACTGAGTTTACTCATGGTGTACCAACCTTCTCTGCACAAGTTGGTGAACAGGGTCTGTGGCTTATGACAAACAATTCAATGACAGTTGCACGTGTGTCAGGACCACGGGACAGCTCCACCACTGTTGCTTTCACTTCACTGCAATCTGCTGGTATAAGCTTGATGAATGTCTCACTGACAAACTGTTCCCGTGGGTTTTCTTATAATTCTAGTGTAGCTCATTGTCAGTGTGATCCCAAGTTCCAGGATTACAACACATTAGTGACATGCAGTGAAACATTTGCTAATATTTCTGTCAAAGATACTGCATGGTTTGGAAATTTGGATGGAAGCAAACAACTTGGCAATGACGCTAACAAATATGTCGCTGATTACTGCTGGTCGATTAACTGCAATAGTACCCACGAGCAAGCCCACGTCCAAGAACGAGGCTCACATTGGTTAGTTGTCAACACGTCTGATCTGGACGCACAGTGCCCAGGCAATCGGGGTGGACTGTTTTGTGATAGATGCCGTGAGGGATTTAGTGTTGCACTCGGAACTTCAAGATGCAGATCATGCCAGGGCAATGGCAGTTTCGCTTTGATCATTTTATTTGCTGTCTTTGGGATCATTCTTTTAGCTGCCATTGCTTTCCTGCATATTAATGTGTCAGATGGTTGGATTAATGGTGTCATTCTGTATGCTAATATATACACCATTTTCAGTGGCACACTAATTGCCCGAAGCGTGACAAGAGTCAATGTTTATTTCCTGTTCAACTGGCTCTCCCTGCAATGGGGGATAGAATCATGCTTCTATGAGGGGATGACTCCGCTGGCTCACAATAGTTTGGAGTTGGTATTCCCCATATACCTTGTCCTTCTCGTGGTAGCAACTGTCATTATCTCGCGATGTTCTGTGAAGGAGAAATGGCGCAGACTGTTTGGCAATCCTCTGAAAGTTATAGCCACAATGTTACTTCTTACCTTTACAGCTTTCATGGGTATATGTATGAGACTTCTTGGATTTTCAATAATCCCCACCTTTTCTGGTACCACAATCACCCGCTGGCTCTTGGACAGTAATGTGGATTACTTTTCCTCAGGAAGTCGTATAGTTCTGGTCTTGCTCAGCATTGTGATAATTTGCGTCCTGGTTGCCTTCGTTCTGTTCCTGCTCATTCCATGTCGCTGTGGTAAGTACAGGCTTAGCTGTTGCGCCTGCGCACAAAGGCGAGCTCTCCCATTCATTGATGCTTTCCAGGCACCGTTCAAGGACACACTGTACATAAGCCGCACTTGGGAAGGATGGCGATTCTTCTTTCGCATCATTCTCCATTTTATCGCAAACTTTGTGCTTCCACAGGTTCGTCTGTGGTGGTTGCTGTTTGCCCTCATACTGTTCCATTCTGCACAGTCATTGCTTAGCCCGTACAGGTTCTGGGGGAAGAATGTTTTAGATTCCTTCTTCACCTTGAACATGTCTCTGTTGGTGATATTGCTGCTTGCCTCAGACAATTTCGACATAACTGATGATGTTTTCCTTGCATTTTACCATATTCTGCTCGGTTCTGCCTGGTTAGTAAGCCTTTCAGTGCTACTCTACTCTTGCTACCCTGTTTTGAAGACAGTGTTTGTGAAGTTACGTACACGGATATGTAGGAAAGGGAAGAGCGTCAATATTGCTGCTGCCAACTCCACTGCATATGTAGATCCAGATCTTCTGGAAGGATCAAACCAGGAAGAGATGACATATGGCAGTTTGAATGTAGACCCCGCGCATGCCCTGGACAGAGAGAGCTTTGTGTTTCTACGCTCAGACAGCAAAGATGATAAGAGGAATCTCACCAACTGACAGTTTTTGCTCATCCAATGTTACTAAATGTAAATGCATTTATTTAGTGTATAGTATAATTATAGCCACCGCATTCGCATGACAGTAATCACCAAATTGTATTCTTATTGATTACTGTGCCGCTGAGGTGCTGAATTTGTAATATGTGTTTTATTACTATAATACACTTCTATACCTTAATTGTACCTGAGCATTTGAATATTCACTGCTAATGCACTAATTGTGCGTGTGTCTAGACATTTGTATACAGTGAATTAAGTGATGTGCTTGTACAGTTTGCTTTGATTAACATGACAGAACAGTTATGTGCATTGCCAAACAGCGGAGTACGTGCATGGCAAGGAAGTACCTCAGTGCATGCTTATAGAATATTGCATGAGTTACATTTAATTGTCCCTTGTCAGCTGCATGCACTGTGGTGCATGTACTGTCACGTACGGCCATATGCACGGCCAGCCCATGGAGGCCCACACACTAGCCGCATGTATGAGTTGAGTGGTAATTGCTATGTAGCCTGGGCCTTTGCTGTTATAGTAAGCTTAAGATTATGTATTATATATAACCTTTTCACTTTGTGTATGGCATGTTGCATGCTTCTATATACTTATATACTAAAATGGCATGCAGTGACACTGAACCCTTGTGTTGTGTGTGGATCGACACTTGCATACATGTGTGTTTGTATGACTATAGATTCACATCTGTCTATTAGCACCCTGATCGTTTCGTTGTTGTAGCTTACACATGCATTGACCATTGGAGAGACTCTGCAGTGCTCACAGGTTTGGTTGCAATTGTTGATTGGATTGGCTTCATTATTGTTGTTCTTGTAAGGTGTTCGCTTGCATGCCGTTTGGTTGCTGGTTACAGTGAGTCGTGTTCTCCAGTACCATCCTGTATAGCATCATGCCTGTACTGTAGTCTGATGTGCCAACCCAGCTCCCCTAGCCCTTATTCCCATATAGGTCAGTTGTGCAATACCGCAAGCAATTTCCTCTTGGAGAATAAGGTCTGCCGCCAGACTATATCATGACATGCTCCTATGGCTAGCTGCCGTAGGAGGTACTTGGGGATGTTCTTGATTTCTAATATTATTGGAAAGCATGCAGTATATATAGCATATCTACTGTATTTATAGTATAGGGATTGAAAGCTTCCCTTGATCACTTGCAGATCTGTGGGACTCAACATCCATTCACACTATAACTAATTACATATAATCCGTAGACTATATAAGCTGTAAGCTGTATGTGACAAGTTAGCTATAGCTATAGCATCACATGCTGTTGTGATGCAGCCAGTTCATGCTGTTTACAAATTTGACTTGCTGTTTTCTTACTGACTGTTAGCATACGTTGGACAGGTGGACCTGCAAACAGTTCTGCTGGCATGTCCAGGGAGTCCCTGGACAATGGTGCACAACGCACTGCTGCCATGGATGTACATATGTTTCATAGTTAGTAGCATCAATAGCTATAAGGGTTTTCTGGTTGTCTTATATAAGCTAGCAGTGATCGATAGCATGTGATCATGTGACTGACTGTCTATTTAAGAATGTGGCCCCCGGCCTCTATTATATCCCCTTGTGTATAAAAGTACCCACAGTATGACGTCATAGAAGCGTGACCTGCATGCCAAACCAATCCAAGGAAAAGCACTCATACAACTACGCTATTACAGGACAGAATCAAAGGTAGCCGTAATCTCCTCATTATATTTCTCACTCTGAAGCTATCATTGCCTCCTTTGCCGTGTCTTTACAATTCCTGCAGGAGCGAAGATGTCTATTAAGTCGAGTGCTCTTCTGCTTGGGTCGCTGTGCCTCCTCTCCCTGCTCCTCCCTGGGAAGGGTGTGTCGGCTGCATCCACTGTGACCGGTTGCGCAGCGAACAGTACGGATATCGCCCACTTGTTCGCAACCAACACTACCATCACCCTGGAGAGGGGGACTTACTGTTTGAGCGAATACGTGTTTATAGCACACACCTCCGGTTTCCTCCTGACCGGGACCACAGGCGACTCCCATGACACTATAATCCAGTGCTCAGAGGGTGCGGGTCTTGCCTTTCTGAACATCACCGAGCTAACCCTGTCGTATGTCACCATCCTCAACTGCGGAGTGACGGGTTCTAACCTGACGGAGTTTGTACGACAGGTGAATGGCTCTGTTGACATGTTCTACCGTGTACCTGATGGTAGTTCTGCTGGTGTCCTCATTGCTGCATCATCAAACGTCGATCTGCTTCATGTGGAGATAAGGGAGTCCCGAGGCTATGGTCTGTTTGCAATTAACCTGTACGGCCAGTCAAATGTGACTGGGGCAGTGTTTGATAGCAACCATCAACCACAACCATGCAGTTCGTATAACATATCAGAGACCATTGATGGCCTTGGGCTGTATGTGGGTGGAGGTGCACTCATAATGTTCTTTGACACCAAAGAAGGTGCCCCCCAGCCTGAATCTGCGCACCTGATGATAGATGATACTGTCTTTACAGATAACAGTGCGTGTGTCAGCCAAGATAGCACCGACGTGTACTATCATATTTCATCATCACTTCAAAGAGCAGGCTATGTCATTGGTGGTGGTGGTGGATTGTCCATAAAGGTATGCCAGAGCTCTTTTATGGTGAAGATCAATGTTGAAAGCAACAATTTCTTGAACAATCGGGCTGCCTCTGGTGGTGGAGCCAACCTTGTGACATTTAGGCATGCTAATATATCGACTATCACATTTGAGGACTGCAACTTCACCAATAGTGTATTTGATGATGAGTATCAAAGGACATTTGGGGGTGGATTGGCTGTAATCACTGATTTGTGGTATGGGGATCGTAACAGTGAGATTATCAACATCATTGTAAATGACTGCCGCTTTCAGTCAAACAGTGTTCAATTCGGAGGTGCTGTCGCAGCATTTTCTCCTCCTTTCAGTGGTGGTGAGTCAATCACAACCATTCGTGCTCGCATTACCTTCAATGGCTGTACGTTCCTTGAGAATCATGCTACATATGGATCGGCTGTGTACATTACCAATCAGCTAGGGACTGTAATGCCTACAGGGATATTGTATATATTTAATAGCTGCACCTTTCGTAACAACAGTCAAGGAACTGCACAGGAAGCTGCAACTAGCTCTGTAGGATCTGGTGCTTTCCATGTTTCTAGCATAGTAATGGTTTTGAGCAACTCTTTGATTGAGGGTACAACAGGCTCAGGGCTTTGGACCGAATCTGCCTACACCAAGATTGAAGGCACTGTTAATATAACAGGGAACAGTGCTCTGTATGGTGGTGGTATTACTTTTCTCGGATATGGGTTCGTTATCATGGGCAACAACTCACGACTTGTTATTGAGAACAATGTAGCTGCCCGGGTCGGTGGTGGGGTATACTACACAACTGCTGGTAGGATCTCAGAGACTGGCTCTACTTATGACTGTTTTCTGCTCTTTGAACCCGGTGACCCATGGTGCACTGAGTGCATGTTTCAAGGACAAAATATTTCAGTAAAGATCATGCACAACCATGCAGCTCTTGGGTCAGTGATCTATGGGAGCCTGCTTGACTCCTGCTGGTGGGCTTACAACCTTTCATCTCCTTATGGTCCTGGTGGTCAGAACAACAAGAGCCACACAATTCATACTCTATATGAGGAGTATGGACAGTACTTTGAATTCTCACCCGATTTAAATACATCTACAGCTGTCAACACTGACCCTGTCAACCCACATGTGGATTCAAGAGGCATGGGCAATGTGGAAGTGATGCCCGGGCAATACTTTCATGTGGCTGGGAATGCACTGGATCGGCTTGATCAACCAGTGTCTGATTTTATTGTCCTGTGGGTTCTCAATACTGAGTTTAATCATAGTGTACCAACCTTCTCTGCACAGGTTGGTGAACAGGGTCTGTGGCTTATGACAAACAATTCAATGACTGTTGCACGTGTGTCAGGACCACAGGACAGCTCCACCACTGTTGCTTTCACTTCACTGCAATCTGCTGGTATAAGCTTGATGAATGTCTCACTGACAGAGTGCTCCAATGGTTTCTTTTATGTCGAAGGTCATTGTCAATGTGAACCCAAGTTCAAGGATTTCAGCGAATTAGTGAGCTGTAGTGACATGTATGGTAACATTTCTGTCAAAGACACTGTCTGGTTTGGAAATCTGAACGGAAATAAACAACTGGGTGATAACGCTGACAACTATGTCGCTGATTTCTGCTATTCACTTAACTGCAATAGTACCCATGTCCAGGGACAAGGATCACAGTGGTTAGTTGTCAACACTTCTGATCTAGACGCACAATGCCCAGGAAATCGAAGTGGTCTGTTTTGTGGTGGTTGCAGTGAGGGGTTTAGTGTTGTGCTTGGAACATCTCGATGCAGGGAATGCCAAGGCTATGCCTATATCAGTTTGATCATTGTATTTGCCATCCTGGGGATCCTTCTCTTGGCTGCAATTGCCTTCCTCCAGGTTAACGTGTCAGATGGCTGGATCAATGGTGTCATTTTGTATGCAAACATATACACCATTTTCAGTGGAGCACTGATACCACGGCGGGTGGTGTTTCCAGCAAACTTCAATGTCTATTTCCTGTTCAACTGGCTTTCCCTGCAATGGGGTATAGAATCGTGCTTCTATGAGGGGATGACTCCGCTGGCTCACAATGGTCTGGAGTTGGTATTCCCCATATACCTTGTCCTTCTAGTGGTAGCAACTGTCGTCATTTCACGATTTTCTGCGAATATAAAGTGGCATAATCTGTTTGGCAATCCTCTGAAAGTTATAGCCACTCTGCTACTTCTTACCTTTTCAGCTTTTATGGGTATATGTATGAGAATTCTTGGATTTATGTTTGTCCACACCTTTTCAGGTGAAACACAAATCCGCTGGCTCTTTGATGGCAATATCAGTTACTTTTTCTCACCCAGCCGCATAATTCTGGTCTTGCTCAGCATTGTGATAATTTGCGTCCAGGTTGCCTTTGTTCTGTTTCTGCTCATTCCATGTCACTGTGGTAAGTACAGGCTTAGTTGTTGTGCCCGTACACAAAGACGAGCTCTCCCATTCATTGATGCATTCCAGGCACCGTTCAAGGACACACTGTACATAAGCCGCTCTTGGGAAGGATGGCGATTCTTCTTTCGTATCATTCTCCACATTGTCGCAAACTATGTATTTTCACAGGAATCTCGTCTCTGGTTGCTGCTGTTTGCCCTCATACTGTTCCATTCTGCACAGTCGTTGCTTAGCCCACACAAGTTCTGGGGGAGGAATGTTTTGGATTCTTTCTTCACCTTGAACATGTCTCTGCTAGTGATATTGCTGCTTGCCTCGGACAATTTTGATGTTACCAATGAAGTTTTCCTTGCCTTTTACCACATCCTGCTTAGCTGCGCCTGTTTAGTAAGCATTTCAGTGCTACTCTACTCTTGCTACCCTGTTTTGAAGACGGTGTTTGTGAAGTTACATAAACGGATATGTAGGAAAGGGAAGAGCGTCAATATTGCTGCTGTCAACTCCACTGCGTATGTAGATCCAGATCTTCTGGAAGTATCTAACCAGGAAGAGATGACATATGGCAACGTGAGTGTAGACCCCGCTCATGCCCTGGACAGAGAGAGCTTTGTGTTTGAGCGCTCAGACAGCGAGGAACTGAGGAATCTCACCAACTAACAGTTTTTGCTCAGTTGAATGTGCAAAATATTAAGGCATTGATTAATAATACTATACGATGTTCTACATAACCGCCACATAAGCATGACAGTGATAAACAACACATATTGTTAGTATTGTGACGCTGCAGGAGCTGCTTTTTCTATAGTACATACTTCTATATTGCACTGTTATTGTAGCTTGTACGTATATCTATATACTATATAGAATATTTGCATATTTACATCAATTCATGATCGATCGTGTGTCTATATACAGCGCATGAAGCAAGCGTGCATAGTTGTGTGCTTTAATATTATTATACATGACTGTATAATAATAGTTTGACATTTTAATATAATTTGATGCATATTGAGTTTTACTCTCGAAGGGAACCCCACATTTACAAGATGCATGACGTTGCATGTACATGCACGTGCCATGGATTGCAAACTGAGCTGAGATCAGCCATGCAGCTGCAGATTGATCTCAATTGAGCTCATGCTGAGTTTTGTACAAAATGGAAATACATGTGTAGACATGTCCAGACATGATATCTGCAAGGATCCTTAAAATGGTGGCCCCAGCTATAGTTCATGGCCTTACTAACCTATTTAATGCAAGTATAGGATTGGGGCAGTTTCCAACTGAGTGGAAAGAGGCGAATGTAACCCCAGTACCTAAGATGGGGACTAAACATGATGTTACTAACTATCGCCCAATTTCTGTGATCCCTGTATTAGCTAAGGTTTTTGAATCCCTCATACACCTTCAGTTATATGACTATCCAGAGGCACATAAATTGTTACATGAGGTACAAGCTGGTTTTCGACCAAACTATTCTACACAAGATGTCCTGCTGAGAACTGTCGATGACTGGAAGGCCTCAATAGATAAAGGTGACATTGTTGGGACCATTATGATTGACTTAAGCAAGGCATTTGATTCGATTGACCATGGCCTACTTCTAAAGAAGCTCAATGCATATGGTGTTAATGGAAGCGAGCTAGCCTGGTTTACTAATTATCTACAAGACCAGAAGTTCAGGGTAGTAATGGAGGGAGTGAGGTCCGAGTGGTCCAATGTAACGAGAGGAGTCCCACAGGGCTCCAATTTGGGACCACTCCTGCTTACCCTATTTGTCAATGACCTGCCCAATGCTGTGGAGAAATGTACAGTTAATCTCTTTGCTGATGATACATCCATCTACACCTCAGACAGCGATCCTAAACGTGTTAGCAACATATTAGAAGAAGATCTTGGTCGAGTAGCAAAATGGATAGTGGCAAATGGACTTAAAATGAATGTTACTAAGACCCAATTGATGGTGCTCAGTAAGAAGAGTGATAAGAGACGAGCCAATGATGTAGTAGTTCGGTCTGGAGAACAGGCACTAACCAAACAAGAAACAGTGAAATACTTAGGAGTCCAGATCGACAGAGATTTGAACTGGCAGCAGCACATAGATAGTGTTCGACAGAAATGCCTGTCTAAGCTAGCTCTCATTAGAAGAGCAAGTCACTACCTACCTTGTTCCATAAGAAAGCTGCTCTACCAGTCGTTTGTACTCCCACATCTCGATTATTGCTCTGTTGTCTGGCATCCCTGTGGCACCACTCTCAGTGACAGGGTTGAGAGGATTCAGAACTATGCCATGCGGGTGATCCTTCAGAAACCACCCAGAACAAGAAGCCACCCACTCCGGCAAATGCTAGGGTGGACCACCTTACATCATCGAAGGCACCTAGCTATGTTAAGTCAGGTACACCGCTGCTTGACCAACAGAGCACCGGCATTCTTGACTGCCAAGTTCAGTACCAACACGGCCCAAAATGCTAACTATCCCTCAACACGCGGAAAGAACAACCTGCATATAAAGCGTCCTCAAACCAATGCCTATCACTCGACATTTGAATACCAAGGGGCATATCACTTTAACACCTTGCCACAAGCTATCAAAGGTATTAAGGATAGAAAGTTGTTTCGAACAGCTCTATACAATCTGACCCAGACCTCACCATCACCAAATTAATTAATAAATTTATTTATTTATTTATTTAAAACTTATCCATTTACCATTGTTACCTATAGCTATTCATTGTACATTTAAATTTATTTATTTAAAACTTATCCATGCGTTCCCCATTGTTACCCGTGTATTGTACATCAATTATTCATTATTGACAACTCATCCATTCACCATTGTTACCTATGTATTGTACATTATTTATTTAAAATTCATCCACCCACCATTGTTACCCATGTACTGTACTGTATTGTCTTGTACCAGGACCTGCATGAAAATCTATCGTATGAAGTAGATGCAGCACTCCTGTTGTCAAATAAAATATCTATCTATCTATCTATGTGTAGTTATAGTGCTGTCCAAGTAGTATCTAGAGAGATGGAGAACATAAGGTTGCCGTCTGTGCCTTAAATTCCCAGTGTGATCACAATTAATGGGAGTTTTAAGGATGAGTGAAATTCATCTTGAATATATATATACGTAACATATATATACCACTCGTCCAAGGTTTTGCCCAGCCAGATGTATTTAGAGCCCAGGTGTGAATGATGAGCTGTTCAAAGTTTCAGCCTGACTTGACAAACCAAGCCACATCATGAAGAACAGTTGCATGAGGTGTCTGTGAGGTTTAGAAACACCAATTAGAAGAAGCATGCACGTTACCATGGATGACAGTGAGATCTATTTAGTACTATGGTTGTCCAAATTTGGGCCACTTACAGCAGCTGCTGTTTCTCTTAATAAATCATACAAAAGTACACAATGTAACAGGAAACAAGTACTAATTTGTACAAACAACAGCTGAAAATGATCCAATGTTTGAGCAGCTGCATGCTGAATACATCTTACAACAAATAGCGCTAATTGCAAAGCCATGCACACTTACGCATTAAACTTTCATAAATGACATTTGTATACGTAGCTAGTTCAAGCTCTTATCAGCCGCTTATCGACCCTTATACATATGTGTGCAGTGTCAAACAGCAGAGTGCATGGCAAGGAGGTCTGCCACATACATAACTATATACAGTCATATGTATGGGTTCATGCACCAGCCTCAGTATAATTATAAATTATATTAACATACTGAGGGTGAATGTTTATTACATGAATCAATTATATTTATTGTACTGGTAAAGCAATATAATAGGTGCAAGCAGATTGAATAAGAATGGAATATTATGCAGTTTACACTGTGCTAGTCCAGTGGAGTCGTGTACTCTCTGGGTAGGGTCCCTGTCTCCTGGTTCAGTGTGTTGGGGTAGTGCTGAATGTGCCAGCTCTCAAAGAGGCACTGTGTGGCTACAAAGGGGTGGCTGTCAATGACCTCTGCCTTAACAGGTCCACAAGATGGCCTGTGGATCATGCATGCTCCGCCAAAGCCGATGCAGCCACATCTCCATTCTGGAGAGCCCGTTGATGTTCACTGAGGCAGTGCTTGAGGGTTCTGTCATACTGTCCAACATACACATTGGGGCATTTCAAACAGGGGATCTGGTGTGGTGTAGTGTAGTGTTGTGTTGTGTGATATGGTGTGGTGTGGTGTAGTGTGGTGCAGTGTGGTGCAGTGTGGAGTGGTGTTGTGATATGGTGTGGCGTGGTGTAGTGTGGTGCCGTGTGGTGCAGTGTGGAGTGGTGTTGTGATAAGATGTGGTGTGGTTTAGTGTGGTGTAGTGTGGTGTGGTGTGCATGGTGCTGTGTGGTGTGATGTCATATGGCATGGCAGAAATTAACATATTCCATGTGACTTAACATCCATGCTATAGCTATCTACAAACAGCCTAGTGCCCTAGACCAAGCTGTAAGCTGTATGCTTCAAGATAGCAACGCATGCTGTCACGATACAGCCAACTCATGCATGCTGTAGGGATCGATTCGACACACTGATTTCTCGTGCATTGAATGTCAACATGCATGGAACAGGTAGAGCTGCAAACAGTTATATAGCTAGCCTACATGTGCAGGAGAATCCCTTGACAATGACATGCAGCAAAGCAGTAAATACTATAATATAGCAAGATAGCCTGAAGCTAGCTATATCTAATGCAGTGTGTAGTGTATGCGCCTCAGTTTGTGTGTACATGCATGCGTGCATGTGCTGTCATGCACATCATGTTTCATAGCTGGTAGCAGGTCAGCAGTTTGGGAGATTCAGGTCGTCCTAAATAGGAGTGATCGATGCGCGTGACGGACTACCTGGTATAACCCCCTATTATTAGATAATCCCTAAAGACTATACAAACATCCGCATTATGAAGCCCTGGGAGCGCATGACCTGCACGGGTTCACAGACGTCAACCCATTTAAGGCAAAGCACCTGGAACTATGTTAGTGCAAGACACATGGTAATGTTTCTCCTCTTTATACTCTTTCTTTGAAGCTGCCATTGCCTCCACCGTTGTGTTTTTTTTACAATTCCTGCAGGAGCGAAGATGTGTACTAAATCGACTGCTCTCCTGCTTGGGTCGCTGTGCCTCCTCTCCTTGCTCCTCTCTGGGAAGGGTGTGTCGGCTGCATCCACTGTGACCGGTTGCGCAGCGAACAGTACGGACATCACCCACTTGTTCGCGACCAACATCAGTATCACCCTGGAGAGGGGGACTTACTGTTTGAGCGAATACGTGTTTGTAGCACACACCTCCGGTTTCCTCCTGACTGGGACCACAGGCGACTCCCATGACACTATAATCCAGTGCTCAGAGGGTGCGGGTCTTGCCTTTCTGAACATCACCGAGCTAACCCTGTCGTATGTCACCATCCTCAACTGCGGAGTGACGGGTTCTAACCTGACAGAGTTTGTACGACAGGTGAATGGCTCTGTTGACATGTTCTACCGTGTACCTGATAATAGTTCTGCTGGTGTCCTCATTGCTGCATCATCAAACGTCAATCTGCTTCATGTGGAGATAAGGGAGTCCCGGGGCTATGGTCTGATTGCTATTAACTTGTATGGACAGTCAAATGTGACTGGGGCAGTGTTTGATAGCAACCATCAACCACAACCATGCAGTTCATATAACATATCAGAGACCATTGATGGCCTTGGGCTGTATGTGGGTGGAGGTGCTCTCATAATGTTCTTTGACACCAAAGAAGGTGCCCCCCAGCGTGAATCTGCGCATCTGATGATAGATGATACTGTCTTTAGAAGTAATAGTGCTTGCCTGACTCAGGATATCGATAACATTTTCTTGCAGATTTCGCAGTCAATTCAAAAAGCAGGCTATATCATTAGTGGTGGTGGTGGATTGTCCTTGAAGGCATGCCAGAGCTCATATTCAGTGAGGATTGACGTTGAAAGTAGCAGTTTCTTGAAGAACCATGCTGCCTCTGGTGGTGGAGCAAACGTTGTTGCGTTTAGACATGCTAACGTATCAAGTATCACATTTCAGGACTGCAACTTCACCAACAATGTATTTGATGAGGAATCTCTAAGTAGAATTGGAGGTGGATTGGCTATAATCACTGATTTGTGGTACGGGGATCATAATGGTGAGAACATCAACATCACTGTAAATGACTGCCGCTTTCAGTCAAACAGTGTTCAATTCGGAGGTGCTGTCGCAGCATTTTCCCCCTCAACTGGCAGTGGTGTGTTAACCGCAACCACTCATGCTCGCATTACCTTCAATGGCTGTACGTTCCTTGAGAATCATGCTACATATGGATCTGCTGTGTACATTACCAATCAGCTAGGGACTATAGTGTCTACTTCGACCCTGTATACATTTGATGACTGCACCTTTCGTAACAACAATCAAGGAACTGCACAGGAAGCTGCGGCTAGCTCTGTAGGATCTGGTGCTTTCCATGTTTCTAGCATAGTAATGGTTTTGAGCAACTCTTTGATTGAGGGTACAACAGGCTCAGGGCTTTGGACCGAATCTGCCTACATCAAGATTGAAGGCACTGTTAATATAACAGGGAACAGTGCTCTGTATGGTGGTGGTATTACCATTACCGGTTTTGGAGTTGTTGTCATGAGCAACAACTCCCAGCTTGTCATTGAGTACAATGTAGCTGCCCGGGTCGGTGGTGGGGTATACTACACAACTTCTGGTAGGATCTCAGAGACTGGCTCTACTTATGATTGTTTTCTGCTTTTTGAACCCGGTGACCCATGGTGCACTGATGAGTGTACATTTCAAGGATTAAACATTTCAGTAAAGATCATGCACAATCATGCAGCTCTTGGGTCAGTAATCTATGGGAGCCTGCTTGACTCCTGCTTGTGGGCTTACAACCTTTCATCTCCTTATGGTCCTGGTGGTCAGAACAACAAGAGCCACACAATTCATACTCTATATGAGGAGTATGGACAGTACTTTGAATTCTCACCCAATTTAAATATATCTACAGCTGTCAACACTGACCCTGTCAACCCACATGTGGATTCAAGAGGCATGAGCAATGTGGAAGTGATGCCCGGGCAATACTTTCATGTGGCTGGGAATGCACTGGATCGGCTTGATCAACCAGTGTCTGATTTTATTGTCCTGTGGGTTCTCAACACTGAGTTTAATCATAGTGTACCGACCTTCTCTGCACAGGTCAGTGAACAGGGTCTATGGCTTATGACAAGCAATTCAATGACAGTTGCACGTGTGTCAGGACCACAGGACAGCTCCACCACTGTTGCTTTCACTTCACTGCAATCTGCTGGTATGAGCTTGATGAATGTCACACTTACAAACTGTTCCAATGGTTTTATGTACAATGCTGGCAAAGATCATTGTCAATGTGATCCCAAGTTCAAGGATTTCAGTGAATTAGTGAGCTGTAGTGACATGTATGGTAACATTTCTGTCAAAGACACTGTCTGGTTTGGAAATCTGAACGGAAATAAACAACTCGGTAATGACACTGACAACTATGTCGCTGATATCTGCTATTCACTAAACTGCAATAGTACCCATGTCCAGGGACAAGGATCACCGTGGTTAGTTGTCAACACTTCTGATCTGGACGCACAATGCTCAGGAAATCGAAGTGGTCTGTTTTGTGGTGGCTGCAGTGAGGGGTTTAGTGTTGTGCTTGGAACATCTCGATGCAGGGAATGCCGAGGTTATGCCTATATCAGTTTGATCATTGTATTTGCCATCCTGGGGATCCTTCTCTTGGCTGCAATTGCCTTCCTCCAGGTTAACGTGTCAGATGGCTGGATCAATGGTGTCATTTTGTATGCAAATATATACTCCATTTTCAGTGGAGCGCTAATACCACGGCGGGTGGTGTTTCCAGCAAACTTCAATGTCTATTTCCTGTTCAACTGGCTCTCCCTGCAATGGGGGATAGAATCATGCTTCTATGAAGGGATGACTCCGCTGGCTCACAATGGTCTGGAGTTGGTATTTCCCATATACCTTGTCCTTCTCATGGTAGCAACTGTCCTCATTTCACGATTTTTTGTGAAGGAAAAGTGGCATAATCTGTTTGGCAATCCTCTGAAAGTTATAGCCACTCTGCTACTTCTTAACTTTTCAGCTTTAATGGGTATATGTATCAGAATTCTTGGATTTATGTTTGTCCACACCTTTTCAGGTGAAACACAAATCCGCTGGCTCTTTGATGGCAATATCAGTTACTTTTTCTCACCCAGCCGCATAATTCTGGTCTTGCTCAGCATTGTGATAATTTGTGTCCTGGTTGCCTTTGTTCTGTTTCTGCTCATTCCATGTCGCTGTGGTAAGTACAGGCTTAGCTGTTGTGCCCGTACACAAAGACGAGCTCTCCCATTCATTGATGCTTTCCAGGCACCGTTCAAGGACACACTGTACATAAGCCGCTCTTGGGAAGGATGGCGATTCTTCTTTCGCATCATTCTCCACATTGTCGCAAACTATGTATTTTCACAGGAATCTCGTCTCTGGTTGCTGCTGTTTGCCCTCATACTGTTCCATTCTGCACAGTCGTTGCTTAGCCCACACAAGTTCTGGGGGAGGAATGTTTTGGATTCTTTCTTCACTTTGAACTTGTCTCTGCTAGTGATATTGCTGCTTACTTCAGACAATGTTACCAATGAGGGTTTCCTTGCAATGTATCACATCCTGCTCAGTTCTGCCTGGTTAGTTAGCGTTTCAGTGCTACTCTACTCTTGTTATCCTGTTTTGAAGACAGTTTTTGTCAAGATGTATGCACGGAAGTGCAAGAAAGTCAATATTGCTGCTGCCAACTCCATTGCATATGTAGATCCAGATCTTCTGGAACTAGCAAACAAGGAAGAGATGACATATGGTAGTTTGGATGTAGACACCGCGCATGCTCTGGACAGAGAGAGTTTTGTGTTTCAACGCTCAGAAAGCAGTGAGGAACTGAGGAATCTCACCAGTTGACAGCTATTACTCAGCATTCTTTCTCTTTATACAGTAATGTATAGTGTGTTTATGCACATTAATAATATGATGTACTGTACAGTACTTACAATATACTCTTGCATATGTGTCAATTCATTGAAGGCAATATTATATTAAAAAACGTACAGCTTTGCAATTAATGACTTGGTCACCCATTGTAATAATATTTTTCTTGATAATTAATTTGTGTTATGGCTATTTCAATAATGTGATATACTTCATTAAAATAATGCTAAACTTGAAAAGACAATTATCGGAGTTGTTAAAAGTGATCACAAATGCCGAGGTGTCACCCTGGCACCCACTACTGTGCAATACAAGGCTGTGTAGTTGTGTGAATGTTTCCTATGATCGTAATTTCCCTGTACATTTGAACACCAGCAATCGAGTCACTTCAGCACATGCAGGTGAATTGACATGGTAGTCTGCTATGCATAATGACTAAGCTAGCTAAATCATTTAGTCTGTGAAGGGACCCTCGAGTGCTAGCTTGCCACGGTGAGGTGCATTTGTGGATCCAGATTAAACTTATAGATAATCCTCCAGTGAATCAATATAATTGTGGGTTGAACAAAAGAAGTATTAATCTGATAAAGCATTTCACTCTGTGGCATGTGGTGAATATGTACTTAATCTAAAGCATGGAGTTGGTCATATCCTAGCTACCATCTGATCAGTATATGCATGTGCACTACACTATACTGGTGGTTGATCATGACTGTGCAACTGTGTACGTGTGGCTCTTCCATCTTGTACGATGACTGCATGGGGGAAAGTGCATTGGTTACCCAACCAGGTGCATGCCTTTGGCTTGCCATTGTGCCCACTCAGCATGTGCAGAGCACGCCGTTTGAAGGGCCTGGATGTCACCTGCAATCAGCATTGCTATATAATATGTATATAGCACAGTTTAAGTTGTCATTCAGTGTGATTATAGGGCTCCATGCCTAGCTCTCAGTACATTTCATTTAATAGTAGTTTACCAATTAACTGCACTGTCAGCACATGCATGCACATACCCATGTATTACCATCCCTACATAGACAGCACTACCGTGCTGTCTGATATCCAATGCATGTTCACTCTCATGTAGCCAACTGCAGTGACCATGGTCCACTTCAAAGAACTGCCCTCTTAATGGAATGCACTGAACATACATATAGTAGACCTACCACTTTATATGGCACGTACGTATACAGTATATCATTAATTCTTACAGAAAAATATTATGAAAGTTCTCATCCGTGTCTCCTTATCAGCAGTTGTACAGAATGCACGCTAGCATACAATATTAATAACACATGTACTCATAACATAAAATATGATGCAATGGATACAATGTTCCACTATAAATCCTCCTTCTCATCTTCACTGTCACTCCTAAGTAGCTCTTCTAGTGTCTTACGGGGTTTAATGCTTGGGATATCTTCAACATCAGAGCCTTCATCGAGGATTTTCCTTGTTCGACTGCTAAGAACTGGTAAGTCATCGTCATCCTCTAGTAAATCAGAAGTAGTTTTTTCACCTCTTATATCAGAGCCGTCCTGAACTTTCTGAGGCTTAACTGCAGGTGAGAAGTCCTCACCAGCAAGTAGTTCATCTAGACGCTTCCTACTCTTGCCAGTGCTAAAGTCTTCAGTTGTTTCTAGGTCATCATTCAGGAGGTCTGTAGCGTCCTTCTTTCGCCTGCTTCGACGATCCTCTAAAAATTTGTCTACTTCGTCACCTTCTTCATCGCCAAGGTCATCATCTGTGGAAGCATACTGACCAATCTGATAACTGCCCACTGACATGTCACTGTCACTGCCACCTGCATCATACTCGTCACGGCCACCATCATCTACGTCGTCATCATCATCATCAGCGTCACCTGCCAGTGAGCGTTGAAGGGATTTGATGCGATCGTTCGAAGAACGCAACTCCATCTTAGTGGCTTCCAAAATGGCCTCCAGCTCTTCGACTTGAGAGTCCTAAAAGAAAAATGGAAATGAATATGAACTACACCATTCTACTGTTACATACAGTATCTGTGACGCACACTCACTCAAGCTGCACATACAGTCAAACCTGCCTAAGATGGTCACCGAGTTAGGCAGCCACCACTCTAAAACAGCCAGCCTCCCTGGTCCCAAATAGCACTAAAGCACTAAAGCATTGCAATCTACCTCTGTAGAGCAGCCACCTCTTTATAAAGGTCATTTAGAGCTGGCCCACAGTTGGTTGTCTTAAACAGGTTCCACTGTACGCAATCTATATACATGTACATGTAGTCCAAATATATACGTACAATACTATGTACGGTATATTATACGTACACTAACAGCTACTGTAAGACATAGCACAATACACATGAAGTTTGTGAAAATCAAAATGTAAATGGAGTGTACAGATGTGCCATGCAATGCTTACCGCTGCCCTCTTCTTCTTGGTGAGCTCCTGCTCCTTTGTCTCAGCCTCTTTGACCTGTTCTCTCATGTCCCTTAGCTGGCGCTGGTACCTGTACGCACAATGCACACACAGTGCAAAACACACACAAAGTGTACACCACAGACAACGCACACAAGTGCACATATACGTACCTATGTACGTAACATACGTAGGTATACTAAATACATTGCACATGCAAAGTGCAAACACCCCCACACACTGAGACAGGATGAACACTGCACAAGCTGTGCAAACACATTGCTCACTTTTTGATAAGTTCCTTGTCAGCTTCATTGCCTCCTGACCTGTCTGCGCTGGCCTTCTCCAGTTGGTTCCTTAACCGTTGTACTTGGTTCTGAGACGAGCAGTAAGGTGGAAAATATGGGGGGGGGGGGGGATTACTTTAGAGTCAGTTTTAAAGCAAATGGACTTTGAAATGACCAATGAGATAAGCATGTCCACAATTGGAGGGCTAATTACAGAATGCTTTAAATCAAACTATTAACACTAACACAGTAATTGCATGAATATGTATGTACAGGTGTCCCCTCACATGTTTAAAGTGTCATGACATACCAACGCCAACATTGCTCACATGTACATACGCACGTATATGTGTGCATCCATGCATGTTTGTGTTCTATCTCCCTGATACTGTATGTAACTTACCCTCTAATATATTCAACCCTCCTACTCCACCCGAGCCTACCCATCTCAACCCCCAATCTTCCCTCCCACACTCCATCCCCCTCACACTCATCCCACCCCTCCCTCCTTCATCCTCCAACTTTCCACCCACTCTGTACTCACCTCCAGCCTCTTCCTAGTGGCTGCCTCCATGTCCACCTTCTGCTGCATCTCCTTGACCCTCAACTCAACCACCTCGTCGCTGACCCGAGGGGTCTCGACCTGCATGTGGCTCATGCGCGATTGGAGCTCGCTGATCTCACGCTCCATCTTCTCCTTTTGCTCCTCCAGGTCGGACATGTGCAAATTGGCATCGACCAACTGGCGCTCCAAGTGGGTAACCTGTGTGTGTTTGGAGAGAATGGAGGTCAATATCTCCCAGCACTACCATCTGTTACTGTGGTGCAATCTCTAGTAGCACTGCAATATGGTTTAGCTCCGAGAAACTACGTAAGATGCATGCTACCTGGTACACAAACGTAGATACGGCAATACGTCAGCAGACTCGGCAATGTACAAATGAATGAGTTTGAGATCATAATCACGTGCACCCCTTGTCATCACTACCTACTGACACTCACCCTACTGGCATACTGCCTCTGCTTCTGTGCCATCTCCTCCACCTCGTCCTGCTCCTCCTCACAACGGAGCTCCAGTTCGTTCTTCTCCCTAGTCAGCTCTGACACCTTTGCCTCCAGCTCCACCTTCCTCCTCTCCAGGTCCTCGTTCACCTCCTGCACCTCATTCACTTCGGCATGCAGCTTCTTGATGGTCTTGTTGAGGCTGCTCTCCACATCCTCCTTCTCCTCCAGCTTGTGTCTCATGGCTCGGAGGGCAGAGGAGTTGCGTCCACTCTCTCGTGTGTAGTCCAGCTCTTGTTGTAGGTCCTTGACAAGTGCTCGTGACTTCTTGAGCTGCTTTCGCAACTTCTGCTCCTCTGCAGGGTCCATCATGGTACTCTGCAACTCCTCCAGCTGTATTTCTAGCTTCTGTCTCTCCTACACACAAGTGTGTGTAGGAATGTGTGTGTGTGTGTGTGTGTGTGTGTGTGTGTGTGTGTGTGTGTGTGTGTGTGTGTGTGTGTGTGTGTGTGTGTGTGTGTGTGTGTGTGTGTGTGTGTGTGTGTGTGCATGCGTGTGAACAAGACATGAATAATTCACAAGCATATGAATGCATACCCAGTTCGAGACCAAACATCATGTGTAATTGTCCTCACCTTAACAGCTGCCTGCTTCTCACTGTGTTCTTCCTCCAGGTTAGCTTCCAAGGACCTCACTCTCTTGTTCATTGTGCTACGAATCTTCTCCAACTCATCGTCACGTGCATCAAGCTCCTTCTGGTAGTTCTGCTTGGCAGTCTGGGTGTTCAAGTCAAGACGAGACTTGGCCTGCACGAGAAAGAGGGAGAGAGGAAGGGGGAGAGAGGGGCAGGGGGAAGGGGAAGAGGAGAGAAGCAAGGGAGGAGGGAAAAGGAAGGGTGAGAGGGGGAGAGGGCAGAGAAGCAAGGGAGGAGGGAAAAGGAAGGGTGAGAGGGCAGAGATAACATGCAAGAAGCGAGATTAGAGAGTGCACGACCAAGACAGAACTAAACAACCAATATGACATCACACACACACAAATGGCTGTACAGCAGCAGACACACAGTCAAGCATGTTAGAAAACTACGTATGTATAACCATTACTAGGTGTCACATGCACCAAACATTACTTGTTCAAGGCTCTCCAGTCGCATGTTGGCTTCATCCAGTTCATCCTCAAGTTCAACCACTTTACTCTCCAACTCTCGTTTGAGGCTCTTCAGAGATGCCACCTGACAAGGAAGAGGAGGTGAGTGTGTGTGTGTGGGGGGGGGGGGGGACAGGAGAGACGATCAAATGAAGCAGAACGTTTGAAGCCAATACACACACGCCACAAGGGACAACAGGAAGATGACTGAATTACGGGGCCAGCTGAATGTGCACACAGTACGGTACGGTGCATAGAAAACATGACGATAATTCCGTTTGTCGGTTAACTCTTTTCGTCGTTATCACTCCTTTATCCGTGAATATTTTTGATTACCTGTTAGCGTTTAACTGGTAACAGTCAACGGAAAACCGTTAATCGTAATAAAATAGCCGTCAGCCGCGAACGAAAAACCGGAAATTGAAGGATATCTCTTCAAGAACTGCAAGACGGGCGATGTCAACCCATGGAGAACACTTCTGGAGCCCACTTTATAGTCCCTGAGAGTTTAGTGGCGCCCTGTGCAGTAGTTTTGCCCGAATCACGACTGAACTCTTCGGAGACGCTTGGATACGTTGTCATTCGTGGATTGGACACCTGTAAAGACGGTACCATTCGGAGCTGTTTGAATAGACTTGGAGGAGCTTGGATCAGTACGCAACCTTTCGGAGAACCTTGCGAAGACGCTGCTTCTCGGAATCTATTGCAGAGACACGGCCACTATTATCATCAGATGTGAAGACAACGGCTTAGTGCGCTACGACGGGACCAGTCTCCTTCGCGAACACTGGAAACTGCTCCTGCGCACCTACGTATACCGTCGCCCTTTAGTAGGGGTAAAATCACTACCAGTTAACAATTAAACGTTACTAGATACCGGTTAACGTTTCACCGTTCGCTGTTTGCTAACGATAACCGACGATAACTATTACCAGTTTTCCGTTGACGTCATGTTTTCTATGCACCGTACCGTACCTACACCAAGCCTCCAGGCCTGACAGTTGGCCACTGACGAGTGCTACTTTGTGTGGATGTAAAACCGTACACTAGATGCACATAATTAACATACTGTGTGGTTCTACTCACTTCTGATTGGCTGGTGCTCATTGACGTCAGTGACTCAAACTCCGCCTCCAGCTCCTCCTTGTCTTGCTTCATCTTGTGGAACTCTTCACGAAGCCTCTGCACACACACACACACACACACACACACACACACACACACACACACACACACACACACACACACACACACACACACACAGAGAGAGAGAGAGAGAGAGAGAGAGAGAGACACAAGCATGACGTACAGAACAAGTATGTATTAGTGTAACACACAACACAATACAGTGCACACCATAGAAGAGGAAAGAATCAGATTCGCGAAAGGGCTACTTGGCGTATTGGTATGCACACAAGCCATGTGTACAGTGACAAAATGCTAAATGGGAAAACTCCGAGTGTTGCCATTATGATAATTATGTGACTTCAGCGTTAGCCCCACCTTCTGACAAGGGTTGAAGTCAGACTCCTGTCCACAAACCCCAGGCTACATTCTCTTCGAGCTGTGCCCGTCAGCTCAGTTCCCGTTTAATGAAATTGAAACCAGAACTAAAAGCTTGAATGCCATTCTA
>OZ025890.1:4690950-4695950 GCA_964019415.1 Ianthella basta | reverse complement strand
AGGTCTAGTGGGTGGAGAGGCACATAAGCATGACAAGTGAGACATCACACCACACACAGCACCACACCACACCATACACCCACACACCAGCCCCCCCCCCACACCACCCACACACACCAGCCCCCCCACACCACACACAGCACCACACCACACCATACACCCACACACCAAACCACACACACCACACACACACCAGCCCCCTCACCACACACACACCACACACCCACACACCAGCCCCCCCACACCACACACACACCTGGTGTATCAGAATTGTAGTCCTCTCCAGTACCTCCGTGGTAAATCTGCAGTCGCTCCAGGAAGCTGGTATCAGTGGCCCCAGGGAAGATGGACTCCTCATCCAAGATCCACAGCAGTCCTCTCTTGTCAGTCGCAAGGTCCATCTGTGCCCCACGGCGCTGTGGGGGAGGAGGGGGAAGGAGGCAGAACATAGGCTCACATTATATGAGACTGCCACTTCTTTCCCTGAGACCAGTTCACTACACATCAATTGCTCTCTTTGCAAACACACACACACACACACACACACACACACACACACACACACACACACACACACACACACACACACACACACACACACACACACACACACACACACACACACACACACACACACACACACCATGGGCACGTTCCTGTCAATCACGTCAATGACAGGCAAGGGGCTGGACACCACGTCGGAGAAGGAGTAGTGGATCTCCTCCTGAATGTATCTCTCCTGCTCGGCAGTGAAGGTGGAGTCATGAAACAGCATCTGCAAGCGCTCCATAGCGTAGTTGTCACAGAGCTCATCAAAGGTGGCCGTGGTCCGATGTTCACTCAGCGTGATGTCCTGCAGACCGGGAGGATCCAGGACATGGATCTTGTGCTTCTTGGTGACACTACCCGAGGAGGTTGGTTGGAGGGACCTGCGGGGGGGGGGAGGGGGGAGGGAAGGAGTAAGTCTCACGAGATCTCTCATCACACACATACAGCACAGTACAGTACGTACATTATTAACCACCACCCAATGGAACACACAGCAGAGTGCAACATACAACTATGTATGCATATACGTACATACAGTGTACATGTGTATGTAGTGCTATTCACATGTACGTAGGTATGAACACTGTGCTGCCCACAGCACTCAACACATGTACCCATACCAACTGATAGCACACACAGTCAATGCACTAAAAGGGTTAATTCACACAGATGGGCTGCACCTGTTGATCAGGAGGATAAGAGCATTGAAGGCTTGTTCGTAGAGTCCCATGCAGAAAGAACTGAGCGAGTCCCAGCCAGAGCTCCGCCCAAGGAAGGGGGAACCCCCTGTCAGGGAGGTGATGGATGGACTTTGACTGACATCGTCTGAGGGGGCGGGAGAAGTGGAGCCACCACCGAAGATAGAACTGGAGATCCTCATTGAGACCCCTCGAGGGGGCGAGAAGATAAAGTGACCCAGGTCCTCTTGTGAGATGCCAAGAACTGCTGCAGCGCGTTGAGATGCTGCCGGATTCATGAACCGGTCCCCACTTCGCACCAGAGTCTTGTCGCTGCGTTTCACGGCAGCATAGCCCAAGTGGTAGATAGCTGCTAGCAAGGACCACAGCGCCTTCTCCTCCTCAGGTCCAATCCCCAACACAGAGATGCAATTCTTCAGGACTGCCCACACCTTCGCGGCACTCTCACGCTGCTTCTTCTGTTAGGAGCACAACAATATGAACACAAAATTACTCTACGACTCACTAAAAGTCATCAAAAGACCATGACAAACTAATTCACGTATGCCTTGTAAACTCCCAGTCACTGGCATGTCATTAGAAAGGGGCAACAAACTATCGTAACATACATACGTACCACTTTGGTTATCATCTATTAAATTGAACATTGCAACATCAGTGTAAATTCCCTTATTCTGTCCCCTCTCCTCACTCCCTTTCCACCCCATCCCCACTTCCCTCCCCTCCTTCCCCTCCCTTGTCCTCCCTCCCTCCCTCCACACTCCCCCCCACCCCCATACATCTCTGTGCTGGTCCAGGTTGATGTAAGCGTTGGTGGAGTCCCCCACTGGTATGTCCAGCTGCAGGTCTGACTGGAGCTTGGCGTCCGCACCTACTAGCAAGTTTTGGAAGATATTGAAGACAGCCTCTCCCGCAGGTCTCTGTGCCACGCGAACCTTCTCCAAGAGGTACCCCTGGAGGGAGGAGGGGCAGGAGAGACGGTATGTAAGAACATTGTTGCTCCTTGTGACTTACTTAATGCATGACCTCCTGTCTTCTCCAAAGGAGCTACGTAAAACTAAATAGCAACCAATCAAACAAACTATGTATCATTACATGTGCACTATCACTGCATTCCAGTTCATTCCCTCTCCTTCCTTCAGTCAGAAGGTTTTAGATCCCTTCCCATCCCTCACTCCCTTCCCACCTTGAAGGTAGCTCCTTGTAAGCTGCCGACAGCGTCGTACTCCACTGTGTAGACACCAGTGAAGCGGGTGGACTCTGCATTGAGGTATGTAGCAGCTGAGCCAAAGGACCGAAGGAGAATGAAGGCTGCTTGGAACTTCTCCACTGCAGTGTGGGGGGGTAAGAGAGGAGGCCACCAAGTCTAAGTGTACGTCTCATACTGTGGCACACCTATCTCTATTCTAGACACCTTTAGGGCATTTTCAGACAAGCCCTAGTGTCTTGACTAGAGAGGTGTCCTTATTTCAGAGGTAACATAGTACACATCTCTATGTACGGACATAGCTGGGATGGTATGCACTGCCCTCATTAGAGAGGTGTCCTGTACAAGGTACATACATAGTCTGCCTTTATATCCAACCATTCTAAACGCTAGGGGCAATGAATGAGAAGAATGTCCCTTCCTTCTTGAGTGCCAGGGGTTTAGATGTGACGGTCTGACAAAATAGGCTGCGTAAGTGTTTCCACTCTAGTAGTGTACGTGTGCCAGCACAAGGTACATAACACGTACACACACTGGCAGTTGGGCAGGTCCCATTGGGTGCACGCGCACATACACTAGGTGTGTCAAACATGGAGTGGAACGTGTGTACCCATGTTCACCACATCCCACAGGCTACTCCTGTTACAATGTACATAAGGTAGCAACAACTCTACACGCGTACTGGAGTCATCTTTGCACACATAAACAGTATCTTCTAACAGTGCACCTAACACTACATTCCCCAAGACACTTTGATCAGCAATTGCGTACGTACGTACATTCCACTGCACACACCAACACACGGCAAGATACGTGCTGTATCGAATGACAGCCATGCTGCATTTCAATAGGGTGTTGTGTACAACCAACATTCTACAATTGATACATACGTACATACATACATACGTACAGAACTGCAGTAACGCACACACACATACACACATACATACACAATACACAATGTGTGGGTGCTCAATATGCGTACACACACATGTACTCTAGCGTGTCCGGGTACACAAGTACATGAATGTGCCTTGTTGTCCCTTACATGTTGTGTGAACGTCCACCGTGCTGCCTCCTGCTGTGGCAAGGTACCTCAGGAGGTGTCTGGCGTTGAAGGACTTGCCCGCTCCGCTGAGCCCCATCAGGACGAGGGACTGGTCCCTATGGTCCGTGATGAGGCTGTGGTAGGCCTGCTGTGCTACAGCAAAGATGTGTGGAGGCATGTCCTCCCTACGGCCACCGTGGAACATCTCAAGGACCTGAGAGAGAGGCACATAGTGCATTTTACAGTGTCCAATTAGTGAAGACTTATTTTGGCTGTTCTGCCAGTACTGGCCACACACGTAGTTTGCTAAAAGCCTTGTTGGGAAAAGGATAGCAAGGAGCACATGGAACATGGAAACAGTGAGTACGGGAGACGCTGCTGTCTATAAGTAGCTATTGTGCAGGGTGACTGGTGAAGACATGTACGTAAGTAGATCTCAATGTTTAGTGAAATGTTTACAAGTGCACATTTATAGAAAAATAGTGTACTGCAATTTTGTGTACTGTACAAAAATACGGACATGTGAAAAATTGTGCACATACATACGTAGATTGTATGTACAGTATTGCACATTTTACTTCTCACTCCTACCCATGGCCACCCACTCCCACTCACCTGTCCGCCCACCCATACTCGCCCACCCATACTCGCCCACCCATACTCGCCCACCCACCCATACTCGCCCACCCACCCACAACCACTCACCCACAACATACAAGTCCTCACCTTGTCACTGTACGAAGCCAGCTGTCTAATGGGATTAATGATGATAGTGTGCCTCCCGGCGTAGGTGTGCACCAGGCTGTTGGCATAGCGCTGCCGCAGCACATGCACCACACTGGGCTCGTTGAGGTGGACCAACTCTGTTAGGTCCTCCGTTTGATCTAGGCTGGCCGGATTGACCTGGGAGGGGGGTGGGGGTGGGGGGGAGCACTTTGGAGCATACTGCATGTTAGCCTCCAGGGAGGGCTGACTGCATCTACAATGTGGGCGTGGCACCATTCTCAGTGGGTGGCTAGCCGCAGCCATGGGTGAAGCCAGTCACAATAATAGAGCTATAGTGTAGACCACTTGTATTCTAACAGTGGCGCAGGTGTTGGCTGCACCACACACCACACAGCATTGTGCCCCCCTATTTCTGCCTCAATGTACACAGAATGGACATTGAAACTTCTAAGACTACACCAGGGCATTGCATGCTGGAAAGATATGCATTCTTTGGAGATAAACCTGACAAGTGAGATATTTAAACCTACACTATCTCTTGATGTTCCCACGCCACCCACATGTACATGCATACACACACACACAGCAGTTCACTGACTACCGCTCACAGACACACACCTTCTCAAGGTCCTCCTCAGCCACCTCTATGATCTCCTCTTGCCCCTCCAGCCTGACGCGCTTCACGTCCCTCCCGTGCGCTCGCACCAGGCTAGTGTTGATGGCGAGGGCACTGCTCCGCCCCATCATCCTTACTGGGACCGTCCTCACAGCC
>OZ025890.1:4628450-4688450 GCA_964019415.1 Ianthella basta | reverse complement strand
GCACAACTACCACACTATGCCTTCAACCTTCTCTGCTGACACCTTTACAACTTCTCTCCAGTATGCCCTGTCTCTGTTAGTGTATGTGCAAGCCTCTGTCTCCTACCCAGCAGTGTACACACAATTATATTTCTTAATTGTCAATTTTTTCTTGTATATAAGTACATACCATGTGCAAAATATTGATCGGAATTTGAAAAAATAAGTTACTGTATGTCACAAAATTTTCTTGACCGAAAATTTCATGAATTGTTTGCAAAATTGGGAGGCAGGAATGTTTGTGAACAAATTTCGTGAAGGAGACTATACTGCATTGACAATTAAGGGTTGCTATGGCCACACTGAGTGATACGTAGCTTCCTAATCAGGAAACAAGTGCTTCCGACGAGGTTCACTAGTACACTATCTTCCTATGACGTCATAGTACATATTATTACTATACCATACATACTATTATGTACATAAAATGTTCACGATAGAAATTCGTATTTGGGACTGTGTTCCTATCATGAAAATTGTGAAGCTTATTGATCGCAAAGATTTTTGATATCTGGTATACGTATCAAACTGAGTTCACAGACACACAACACAGCTACTACAGACGAAACTGAAATGATAGAGTCACAAGTTGTCGTTCAATTGCTTTACAAATCTGAATCATTAATACAATTCCAGCTTCCAGGCTCCCCTCCAATGCGACACACACTGTCTTAGGAGGACAGAGTTAACATACACAGACTATCGGTCTGGTCTACGCTAGACAAAGATGATTGGAGTGTGAGATAGGCCCCAAGGAGTCTAGCCAAGCTGCACCAGACAGCCTCTTAAATGAGGTACAAATGAGCTTGAATTTGATACTCCAGACGAGGAGGTGGTAGATGCAGACAGTTCACACGAAATGGTGTACCGGGTTGTTTGGGCAAAGAGGATTCACACGCAGTGCAGACAAATGAAGAGACTAATCCACGTAGATGGTTTAGTTGCAGGGGTCCGACACAGGTATGTAGGTTGCATGAAGAAGTGTGGGAGACACACACTTAGACTTGACCCCTATTAGTGAGCAGGAATTGTAGCAATGTTTGCACAATTCAATACATCAACTACTTGCCAAAACAATAGTTTTAAAGGTCTCAGACAGACATATCCAGGTAACAATGAAGCTCTTCTCCCTCGGGGTTTGTGTGATGACACTTTCAAAACACGTACCCCTACAAAATTTCAAGGACTTTTATGCAATTAGAGCTCCCGGGTTCTTACAGTGCATACAGTGCGTAGAGAGCATCCCAACCCTACATCCTATCGACCTTCATCAAATGAGACTCTGATGCGGAGCATAACATGTCCCCAACGAGCATTACTATCACACACAAACACTGACACTATCTTAACAAGGGCAGACGAGCGTGAAGGCACATTCGGAGAGGCTCGCTCCTTCATACCCACCACCCATGACATGAGACAAAGCAACACATGCCGCGTAGTTCTTTACCTCAAAAAGACAATCATACACCACACACACTTTACACGTGCGCATACACACACACACGCACACCACCACCCATAAACCATACATACATAGAACATACTGTACACTTACATATGTCATACAATAACTATGTTTCACATACTATAGTGTGTACATGCTGTACACTTGATATGTCATACAATACCTATGTTTCACATACTATAGTAACTACATACATGCTGCACACTTAGTATGTCTCATAATTCAATACTGATCGGTTGCTAAGCGCATGCACTTATGCATACATTGCTCTGGCAGTATAGAAATATGAGCCTAATAAAGGAAATGTGCTTAACATGTATGAATGAGTTAAGCAATTAAAATTACTTGCAAACGTCATATCAAGATGGCCGACGCGTAGCACAGTAAGTGAGTTCTCATTTCAGCATTGTTTTACCAGTCCATAGTCTATAGCACACTTTAGTCAAGTGGCCATATAGTCCACTAGGGAATCCGTTTATGCACCTAATACGTAGAAGGGGTGAACCCTGAAATAACTAGGCACCTAACAAAGAGGGTGTAAAAATGGTAAAGAAATGTGCCCTTAACAGAGGATATGTGCTTATAAGGAAGGTGTGCTTAACAACCAATCAGTACGGCAGCTCTATTCCACATACTTTACTACTGTATTATGTATATACATGGTGTATACTTACAAATGTCTTACAATACCTATGTTTCACATAATAATTACCTACAGTGTCATACATAGCACATACCTACATGTACTGTATGTACATAATGGTGTGATGCATACACACACATTAATACATGTAGCCATGACATACAAACGTGCATACAATATACACTACTCTTTATGGGACACAAACATGTGTGCATACAGGTTACCCACTTATGCACATAAATGTGTGGGGGTAGTGGCAAGGGCGGGTCATAATGGCATTAACGCTCCCAACAACATGCGGTAATGTGCACACATCACATCACATAGCCACGAGCACCAACAACACGCAGTAAATTGCCTACGACGATACATTTGGTACACTTGGCCTATATACCACTGGACATTGCTCACTATAACCTAACACAGACACAATAGCTTGCAGTATAATACCATTCTGTATAGCAACGCATACAAACTCACTTACTTTGTATACTAACACGATGTCATACAGTACACACTCAACCAACTCTGTATACTAATGCACACACACTCAACCAACTCTGTATACTAACACACACACACTCAACCAACTCTGTATACTAACACACACACACACACAACCAACTCTGTATACCAACACACAAACACTCAACCAACTCTGTATACTAACACACACACACACACAACCAACTCTGTATACCAACACACAAACACTCAACCAACTCTGTATACTAACACACACACACACACAACCAACTCTGTATACCAACACACAAACACTCAACCAACTCTGCATACTAACACATACACACTCAACCAACTTTGTATATTAACACACAAACACTCAACCAACTCTGCAAATTAACACATAGGCACTCAACCAACTCTGTATACTAATGCATACACATACATGTACTTGCCCGCTTAGTCTACCAAAACAAACACACTCACTCTAAACTGTTCTTTCTGCTTCTTTGATCTAGCTCGCCGAAGCGTACCTGAAGTGTGACCTCGCCCCTTTTGAGTGGCAGAGGGTGGTGAAGGTTCTACAGTTACAGACTCCTCCAATATCTCTAGGGCACCTCTTTCGCTCAACTCAATCAACTCTGGCAAGCACACCACCTCCACCACAACCGACTGCCCTGCCGTCTTTATCAGTTCAACCACACTCTCATAGTTGAGACCATCCACCGGAATGTCATTGACGGTCATGAGAACATCTCCAGTAACAAGAGGGACATCCTTGCCTGATTCGTCTCCTCTGGGCTCTATCAGAAAGCCCATGCGAGAATAGTTTGCGGCTGAGGGGTCTGGGATTGCAGAGAGGCTTAGTTTGATGCCAAACCCGCCTTGAGGCTTGCGTGAGAGCACCACCTTTCTCTTCCCTCCCCTGGACGATGCAGCTAGCGGAGGAAGCTGCAATTTCACCTCCTTGTCCTCCTGACTAACTAAATCATCGTCAAAACTGAACGAAAGGGATACTTCAGAAGATTTCCCAGGGGCAGCTGCGGATGTGTGGAACGGGGATTTATCCCAACGCGCTATCGGTTGAGCGTCTGTAGTGCTGATTTGACTGGTGGGTCTCGAGCTAAGGCTAGTTAATGAGGACGTCATGGACTCGGGTCTCGCTTTCTCCTCGAATAGTTGCTTCATCTGACTCACGCTTCCCTTGCTGATCTGATGGGTGACAGTGTGTGTCCTTAGGGTCGGTGTGCTCGGCTTGTAAGCTGATTGGGTCCTACGCACGTCCTCCACCGAGCCACGAATGGGGGACATTCGGTCAGCGTCTTCGACCACGCGACTGCCATCCTTCACAACCGTCGGCCCAGAAATGGGAGGCCTTTCCTTCTTTTTCTTGCTCTTCCCGCCAAAGAAAGGCATCTTCCTGGCACAATCAATCACATGGGAGCAGGGAGCTAGTGATTTTCACTTCACACAAGTCGTGGCAACGGAGTAATGCGCGCTTAGGTGCAGAATGCCTCAAGTCCTTATTAGGATAAACACTTCATACTGTTGGCTAGCCTAGATAACTGTACCAAATATTAAAATGGCCGTCGACAAAGTTAGCTGACGTGTACGTGCATATATATGGGGAAGAAGTACCACTGCGACTTTTGTGATAAGTCTTTTAGCGACAACCTGACTAGCAGAAGACGTCACTTTCAGGGAATCTCGCACCAGAGGAACAGAAAGAACCACTATGACAGCTTTAGAGGTGAATTATCATTTTGTTCTCAGTCCCATAGCCCTGACCTAGCTATGTATGTATATATCGAGTACTCTGTCTTTTTGCAGCTCAAATTCAACTAGAGGAACGTGTGAAACGCATGAGCTACGTTCACAATGCTACTGGAGAGGAGGTTCTAAAATCTTGGCTTGCAAACAGACCTGACGTTGTTAAACGATGCAGGCAGCATGGTATTCCAGTGGATGTCGCTGAAGGAGAGGTCCCCTACCAGACAAGCGACAGCTGCTCCCTTCAGCACCCACATAATTCCCGCAGTGGATACCTCAATGTCACTTCTCAGCCATATTCCACTATTGGGTCAGTGCCCTCCAACGTGCCACCGTCAATGCCTCCTCCCTGTCCACCGCAGGCATGGCATCAAACCCAATCCACAGCAAACCAAAGGCACAGTGCCCCACTTCTTTTGCAGCCTTTGTCACAGTCCCCTCCAGCCCTGTTTCATACCATTGCATCACCAATGACTGCATACAACACCCATACAGCTGCCCCTCCCCACATGCAATCACCACACCCCACTCCACCTTTAGTGCGACCACTACACCCCACCCCTCCCCACATGCAGTCACCACACCCCACCCCTCCCCACATGCAGTCGCCACACCCCACCCCTCAACACATGCAATCGCCGCACCCCACCCCTCCCCACATGCCATCATCACACCCCACCCCTCCCCACATGCAGTCATCACACCCCACACCCTTGATGCCATTGTGGCATGATCACGATGCACTGCCGTTATCCACTGGGTTCAATGATCCTCACCACCATTCTCACTTCTATCACTAGAAAGACCAACTCTGAACCATCTCTGTTAACAATGTCAGCATGTTCTATTCACAGCTTGACTGTTCTTTCTTCAAACACATTTATAATTATACTTAGAATATTATATATTCTACTTATTATCCTCAGCCAAGCTTGTGAAGTATAATAATTGTACATTGATTTGATCCTGCAAAATTTCTAAAATTGTACACAGACCCCAACATGTATGTCATATGCATGAGATGCACATGGACATTCATGCAACTTATAATTATAGTTTGAATTAATGACCAGTTCCAAGGGCGGATCCAGGGGTGTTTCCAAGGTTTCCAGAAACTGGTCAGATCACCTCTGGTTAGTATTTGCATGTATCAGTCTTATAATGTCTATGCTTCCTTATAGCTATACCTTTTGTGCATGTTGGAAACCAGTCATATAAGTTTCTCGATCCACCCTAGAGTTCATGCACCTCACAATCAGTATCAGATGTAAGAATGCATGGCTAGGCTCGCTAGCTGGCTGTTGGAACACGTGTATACTTACACTGTAGCTATGTATGTATACGGTACAGTATTGAACAAACTCATGATCACTATAACTAGCTATGTAATAACAGTACGTTCGATCAGAAATACATCATGGATGGCGGCAGAGGGGGGACTTGAGCCCCCCCACCCCCACTTTGAGCTCAGCCCTATACACACTTATAATTATAGTGAGATTGATATTTTGGATGTTGGCCGGAGCCCCCCCCCCCCCTTCTTAGGATCTGCTGGTCCCCTCTGTGCATAATACATACGCTGTTTATTAAGATAATTTTATGCATGCAATAATTCCTACTATTCATATGCTTGTCAATGAAACACAGTATTACAACACGTAAAATACGTACATAATTACAGAGCATAATCATATGCGTAAAGTTAATAAAACACATTATTATATTAAAATAGGAATTATTTAGTACTTAATACAGTTACTACTCCACTGTTGCTTGTACTTCTTATCTTCTAATACTTTTATCATACAATGTACATATAAAAACAGTAAATGCACATAGCGAGTAGTATAAAATTAATGTAGATTATGGTAGTGACTTAGTATTAAAACCATACTATGCTATCAAACCAACATACAAAGCGGTGCACATATAACTATAATAAAGCACAGTATTTGGGCAATACAAAACATACAAAACATGCAAACAGTGCTAAGTATACAATAAGGTGGCCTCCTTCATACATAGTTAGGTTAAAAGCCGCTGAGGACACATCCAAGCAACCAGGGTTACAGCAGTAGCATGCACAAGAAACAGATGGTGTGTTAATTCAGCTTCTGTAAACAAGAGGGAAATGGCAACACATCAAAAGTCACTACAAATACAAGCCAACAATAGCAGAAGGCTGTCAAATGCCTTCACAGCAATACTCAGTAGCTAGCATTGTCTAAACTACGTCTGTTTGTATAGTAAACACAGTGGACTGGTGCACACGCAGGATAAATGTGGTGCTGTACTGGAAATATGTATTACGGACGTATATTGTTGAGTTTGTATAGGAGTTATTTCCTAATGCGATGAGACAAGGAAATGTTTTGGCTAAACTAAACAAACCCAGCTAGTGATTTCGAGACACAGTATTTCAACCAAAGTCTACATACAAAACAATGTGCGGAAATAGGCCAGCAGGGTTTGGTTCACTTTCAACATGGCTGTGTACACATTGACCACAACACACAGCTATTCCACCACCTCTCCCTACTGAACTGCAGCGGTTTCACTATGAAACTGTGTCATGGTCACAACCATGAAAAACACATTTGCACAATGTTAAACTCTCCCTCCCCACTCAACAAGCTTTGCTGACCTTATTCTATTCAGGATTGTAGAGCTTATGCTTCTGCCTACAGCCTCTCTTGGCTTCGGTGATGGTATGCCTTTGCACGGCGGTATTGCTTCCTCCCTGCTGGCACACCCGCAGACATCTGGCTGGCCGCATGTCGCCCACGGCCATCAACGAAAGGAGAGTCCTGGTAGCGATTGAGTTCCTGTGATTGCGTGTCGCTATATTGGGTAAGTGGAGGCGGCGGAATCTCCTGTGCAAGAGCTGCAGCCACTGAGGATTTGAGTCCTGGAGGACCAAGGTAAGGTTCACTTGCCATTCGGCTGAGATTCCCAGTCTTGTGAGGTTGGCTGGCATGTCCTCCATCGCGTTTCCTTTGCTGAGGGGGGGGCACAGTGGTTCCCACCCACTCATCTTGCTGTGATAAGTATACGTAGGGGGGTGGAACACTCTGAGGGAAGCCAGTATTGTCCCGTGGTGAGCAGGAGTTGCCGCTGAATCTGAACTCAGTGCTATCAACATGGATGGCAATATCCTGGTGGTCGACTGTAAGACGACGAAGGTGCTCAGTAGGACTCTGCGACTGGCGGTTTTGTGACAGCTCAGACATAAAATTGAGTCTGCTGTTGGTCGGTGGCGGCTGCTCACCCCAGAAGGCCGTATCAGGGGCTGCAGTGGGTGAGTGCTGGGAGGTTTCCGCTGTGTCGTATCCAAAACCGTCGTTCCAATAAGTCTGCGGATGAAGAGTGCTCCAAGGGTTCTCACTCCTTGGTGGGTTAGCAGCTGAATCCTCTACTTCTGTAGATGGTCGTCTTTGGGAGGAATGGGTGGGTGGAGCCTGTGAGGAGTGAGAAATGGTGGCTGTCGTGGTGGAGTGAGGCATGGTAGTTGACTGACAAAGCGGGTTACTGTCTGCTGATTGCGATCGCTGGTGCAAATGATGCTCCGTAGCAGCAGATTCCCAGTTCCGTCTCCTCCAACCGGCCTCCTGAGGCCCAATGTACTCTGGTGTGCGTTCGCTCGACAGCTCTTCAATCGGGCTGTAGTGGTGTCGGTAGACTTGTAATGACTTCATGTCTTGCACAGAATGGGATTTTTCACGCAGCTGTGAGTGGGGAATCTGACCACTGGATCCACATGCTGCCTCATCGCTGTTACGTCGTCTTTGAAGCCCTTGCCTCTGATTTGCTGAAGTGCGAGAGTGACTCGCAGTATCAGAGTGCTCAGCTGGTTGTGGTGGTGTGCATGAAGACGGGTGGTCTTCGTCCTCATCCGGGTGATGAGAGGGAGACGTCACTGATGTGTCTTCTTCCAAGTCACAGGACCCCCTTTGGCTGACTGGAGTTCGCGAAGTAGCTTGTGAACGGGTCTCCTCCAGTGGTGGACCACGGCTGCGATTTCGATTCACTTCATGTCTGAGTTTCTACGCAATGGAGGAAGAAAGGTATACAAGTTACTCAGAACAGCAAGTACAGTATGTCTCAAATTGTCATAGAGGCCAAGGGGAAATGTGCAGTTTGTGTTATTGTCATTTTATGTCAGACGTCTTCGAGGTACATTTGAAATCAATCACACACAGTTTCTCCAAGGCCGGGAGCTATGTATGATCTTAAAAACAGTTCTAAGCTGACGATAGCTAGGATACAGTGCACTGTTCAAAACAGTTTATTAATTGCTCAATCTATTTTCATGTCATCAGTCCATCTTGTTTTGGACTTCCCCTTGATCGTTTTCCAGGTGAATGCATTTTGAAATTGCACATTAGTTAACACGGCACACTACTGGCGCCTTATTGATCACAGGTCTAGTAATGCAGCCTTGTTACACCAATTTTCACATTAGGCCCTATCCAACTCGAGCCAATCCATTGAAAATAACACAACTCTACTCAGTATTAGTCTGACGTAGCCCAGACACACTTCCACCCACGACGTCATACAAAATGGAGGCTGGAAGTAGTCTGGCTCGAGACTAACTCAGTATGTGCTATAAACACTGCTTTTTCAGCCAGTTAATGGGTTACCATTTAGATGAAGGCAACGCAACCCCATTAATGGCACTGTGCGACAGTCAACTTCATCCAACTTGCAAAGCCACAACTGAAGTTCCTAGTTTTGACAGGGACCGTACACTAAGGAACATATTCTAAATTGGCCACAGCTCTAATACATTGAAGATACACACTGTACAGACACTCTCTACCCTTCTCATATTCATGAAGAAGTGTGACGTTTGTGGGCGGCATCGTGAGTAGTGTTGCCACAATATAGGAAAATATGTATCACGATTATTGTAGGTTTGTATCACGATATATTGTGTATCACGATATATATTAATGAACAATTGGCACGATGCTCAGATATAAGCCAGACACATAGAGTAATACAGCGAGCACTAAAGCAAACAGGTGAGGTACATGCATACATGGTTTTCCAGCTGTTACTCTGGATTTTCAAAAAGAAAGATCAGTTGGTCAGCATGTCAGCAGAAATTAGGCCAATATCGCGATAGGAAGATCACTGCTTTTGTATTGCAATATTGTGTATATATCGCGATATATCGTGTATCGCGATTATCGTGGCAACACTAATCGTGAGTTTGTGCAAAGAGGCTTCCAGTATACACACACAATTCTGGGTTGCAGGTTTGTCCTGCTTCCTGTACTTGAGACAGTTAGTCTCCATCCAACCAACCTGTTCCAAGTGCCGAATTCTCCTGGCCATGTTGCTCTTTTGGCTCTCCAGGTTGTGGACATATCTGTAAAGAGCAGGGAACACAGTGGAAGTACATACAATTGGGCCATTCTTACATAGAGCACCCTGCATTGAGGACACCTTAATATTAGCAGTGCCAACTACGTACTGCCTAGCCGTAGTAGAGGCATTGCCCCACTACATGTAACTATAAAGGATAGCTCCCAAGTTGAGAGGTGGTCATACGTAAAAGATGAGTAGTAATCAAAACTGACAAATCCCATAACTCCCAGGCAGTATGAGCACATGTATCTTCCAAGTGTTCAAATGCATGCCAACTCACAGACCCAAGTCTTTGCATTGTTGGTAGTACGTTTGGCATCTCACACCAAACCTGAATTGGAGAGTGTCACTGCTGGGGTTGAGGTAGCCATCTTGAAGCTACACATGGGAGGCAGAGGAACACGTGTGTGTGACACGAAGTCTTCTGAAGGATGATCAACTGCTTCAGTGCTGGCCTGCACCGTGAACACTCACCAGGTAGTCCAGCTTACAGAACTTGTTGTATCCCCATGACTCTCCCAGGGCAAACTCAGAAGCTGTGTAGGGGTCCATAACAAGTGACGGTTAAAGTGTTTAAAACCACTCTATGGATCATCTCTCAAACTGCATTTCTACCCTCCCCCCTCCATCCCTACCCAAATCCTGATCTTTCACTCCTTTCACACACTCTCTTAATTGCTTGTATACAAAATACTGCCCACCATAAGCTGCAATACTTTAGGATGACTTCATCCTAAATACTGCAGCATACGGTATCACGCCCACTACCAAGTATCCCACACAGGGGTTATCTGCCACTTGGTAATACTATACAACGCAACCCTATACACAGCATTCCTGTATACATCATAGCACAACCCCCATACTGTCGGTTCACATGAACTCACACCCTCTCCCCCACACCCCATATCTACCACTTACCGTGTTCCCTGACGAGGTCCTTTGATGAATCCCGACCTCCTTGCCACAGCAGTTGAATGCGGTACTCGTAGGTTGTGGTCTTGGCAAAGCCATCCTTTAGCTCCAAGAAGACAGAGAGATATTTACCTCGACCAACGTTGTTGCATCCATCCTTCAGACGGGATAAAGTGCAAAACACAGACACATTCAGGACCTACTTCTGCATACACTGTAATGTACATACTTCCCCACAATACATGGACACAACGGAGTGAACTGGGCCACTCAATACCACACAGCAGTGATGTGTGATTTAAACAGTTCGGACAACATTTTCGCCTGAGTTGGTTAGGCTTGCAAGAAGGCTGAAATGTTGCTGGTTAGCACTCAATCATGCAATATTGTGCATACATAGCTAGTGTGGGTGCATCTCAGTGTTATAGACCCATTGTGGGGAGCTGTGTGTGTGTGTGTGTGTGTGTGTGTGTGTGTGTGTGTGTGTGTGTGTGTGTGTGTGTAAAGCAATGCACTCACGGGATACACCTTGAGTCGCCATGTCAACCCGCCCACACGGAGAGGAGCACTGTACACCACCTCACCACGTTGCCTAGCAACACTGTAGGGAAATGGCATTGATGACATGAGATGACATCTACTAACATGACAAGTGTGACAGTAGTACACTGTAACAACAGTCTCTGCTATAGCCATTAGGAGATACTGTAGTATGATCACATGACACTCTAACAGTATTTCCAAGTTGCCCTTTATCTGCCTTACAAGAATTAGCCCTCTAACGCTGCACTTTCATACAAAAGTATACCATGTACTTATGTAGTACAGTGGAACCTGTCTAAACCCAGAGCTTCTAAACAGAGTAGACTGTTGGCCTGGTTGGCATCAGTAATGTCTACAAGGTCAAAGGCTATCTGGGAAACCTGTCTAAAACAGCCACCTGCGGGCCAGTTCTAACTGACCTTTATAGAGAGAAGGCTGCTCTACAGAGGTAGACTGCAATGTTTTAGTTCCATTTGGGACCACAGAGGCTGGCTTGTTTAGAGAGGTGGCTGCCAAACTCAGTGACCATCTTAGACAGGTTCCACTGTACCATTTTACTCATACAAATACCTGCACACCTACGTATAGGCCACCTGTGACATTACAGTAAGCCATTTCTACTCACAGCTGTATTCAGGTGGTCCCCCATCTCTACTGTTTGTATGTACGTATGTACAAGCAATAACTACATTGTCAGCTAGAAGGCACATTTGATACTTCCACTGCTTCACTGATGGGATGCTACCTAAACATGGCTACCTCAGACACACGCCCAGTGCAAATAGAGGTATGTACAGTTACACAGAATGTACACATCCCACATATTGCAAAAAGGAAAGGTGGTTAGTACTACCTAACTGACTGGGATACTTCACACATGACAGCACTCATCTCTGGAATTCAATGCAGGCACACAGAAGCATACATGCATACGCACACACATAAACCACACTCAGCAACACACCTGAATTTCTCCAATTTGAAAGACTTTGGTTCGTAGGCAGGCACAATCTCACTGCAGAGGATGGCAGAAATCATATTTCATTGCTCATTTGGCTGCTGCGCACATTGAGCATATGTTGAGTGCAGTTATTCGCACTACATATCAGAGCCATGTATGGCATGGTGCCATTATTGTGACCAAAGTGGATGTACACACCCACACACCCACACATACTCTTTCCCACAGTAATCATCTTGAGGTCATTTTGCAGGAATAGGGAAACACAACACGTTCCAAGTAAGGCTCCTGCACACTTACTCCCATATATGTACACACACAGTGCACACACATTACACACATACGCACGTACAGAGTACTATGCAGAGAATGGGGCATTACCCTGATTCAGAGTAAGTGTGCCATTCAGAGAATGACATACAAACATACACACACACACACACACACACACACACACACACACACGGAAAGCACTCCATCCATCTCTAACATGCCATGCCCAAGACAAAGGCAGGTGTGATGATACTTGAACAATGGGATGCTACGTAACTAACAATGGCTGACAGGACACGCCCGATACACACATTCATACATGGAAGCTTCAACAATGGGATAGTAGTGATGGCTGACACACAGCACACACACACACAGTCGTGTACATAAAAATCAAGTGCAGTTTACACAGAGGGGACACCAACCGCAATATCCACACACTGTACCATGTACAACCTCCACAAACACATCAAAGTCACTGTATGTGTGCACAGAATAGGTGGATGATAACCCTTTGATAGCTAGTTCTATTTGGAGAAAGAACTGCTTTGATCGTTACAGGCTCATTCATAACTGAACAACTGCTAAGTGGTAGTTGTACATACATGAGTGTAATAGTACATACATAGTTGTGATTGCCTGCTGTTGTCTACGTACAGTATGTACGAAATGGTGAATGGAATACCCACTGCTGGAACGACACAGACTCTTCAACAAGAACACTTCAAAGAGTACAAAGGTACATGAGATGAGTTCACTGCGGTTGTCAAGCAGTGTGTTACAAGTGGTTCTGTTGAGCTACTTGAACCTTTGTTGAAGTAGCGGTGAAGGTAAACCCATCTTCTCGGTTTATCATGAAGTGGGCTTCTATTGAGAGCTTGAACGTAGCAGTCAACAGTTTCAGCTTTACTGTTGAATAATGCGTTTGTGGCCAAAACATCCAGTTCAAATTGATCTGTTATTGAATCGCTCAAAAGAAGCACACTTCGTGATCATCCTGCATGCTGCAATGAGTCTCTATGACATGTTTTTGGTTAATGAGCGAATGGCTAACAGTAAGCGATCAACCATTAACAGTTAACATTGCATGGATTCCTATCATTGGCTGAAGCTACAAGTTCTATTCACTGTACTGTATTGCATGTACAAGGAGATGGGCACAACAAGAGCTCACTTAGTGAAGCGAGCAATCCTAGACAGCTCCTGTTCATTCATGTCTTGCATGAAAGGCAATCGTTTCTGCTTTATTGCATAGGCCTGTGTGATGACCTCAGCCTTGGAACTGCTGTTAATCTGCAAACGATTGAGGAAGAACAGAATGGCCCAAACACATCAATAGAATGTACAATCACTACTAACTATAATGGAACCCCCTGCAAAGCTAGGGTGAGTTAAGGATACTTTTCTATGGAAAATGCCTATGTGCATGCAACCTAAATACATATGTACGTACACACTTCCAAGATAAGGAGACCTCTGCATAAAGAGCAACTGTCACATACATAGAGATGTGTACAAGCTACCTCAGGGACAATGTACCTTTCTACAGAGTCATTAGAGGTATGATCTCCATGGTACAGTGAAACCTGTCTAAGACAGCCACCTGTGGGCCAGTTCTAACTGACCTTTGTAGAGAGGTGGCTACTCTACAGAGGTAAGCTGTAATGGCTTTTAATGCTATATTAGTGTTATTTGGGGGCAGGGAGGCTGCATGGCTGTCTTAGGGAGGTGGCTGCCTTATACAGTGACCATCTTAGGCAGGCTCCACCATATGGAGGTTTCACAGTACTGCACTGCAGAAGGGCCTAACAGTGTCTCCTCCAGAATGCTGCACAGAGGAGGCAGAGCCTATGACTATGTTGGCATTACAGCCTTCTAAACATGGGTGGTTGGCAGCACTACCTTCCTCTCCAGCTCCACAAGGTAGCGGCTGATGCTCTCTCCACCCCCATTCATCTTCTCCCTCACTTCTGACAGCTGTCTCATCTTGTCATTTGCCCCTTTCTCCAAACGTCTCATAATTTGCTCCAGAGCAATGCTTGTCATTTGCTCATGCTGCACAGGTAAAAGGTGAAGAGACCATCACCAATAGCAATCAGTGAAGAGGTGTTAAGAGGCACTTGCTAATAGCACTCAGTACATTACAACCAGCTGGGAGCATGTGTTCACCCTACTGCATTGGTACTCACTTTGTCTTTCTCGTGAAGAACGTGTTCCATTGCTTTGTCCTAGAAGGAGTATTGGATAGAGTTGGAACTATACTCACAAGTCCGCAACACACTCATGCAGCCACACACATACTCACATGTACGTATATATGCACACATACAGTACACGTACCACACATGCACACATGCATAGACAAGCCCCGCATGCGCGCATACACACACACACACACACACACACACACACACACACACACACTTGTACTACCAGTCAAGTCTTCGATACGTGGACCCCCCCACACATGCATGTAAAAACATGACACAGGTACACACACACAGAGGTACATTGAAAGACCCACTAAAGCACACAACTCACCACTTTCTTGGCTTGTTTGGCAATGTCTACCAAGTGCTGCCGCAGACTGCTGGCCTGTGCAACCAGCGACTGGAGGTGCTGCTGATACACCTCTTCTAGTTTAGCAAACTCATGGCCATGATGCTGCATGAGGATGATGTGACAGTCATGTGACCACCATGCAACAAGTCATGTGACCAGCATGCAACAAGTCATGTGACCAGCATGCAACAAGTCATGTGACCAGCATGTGATCAGTGCTTGACAACCATGTGACTAGTGAGTAGTCATGTGACTACCTTGTAACAGTCATGTGATTAGCATGTGATTCATGTGATCATGTCACAGCAATGTAAAGAACAATGATATCAATTAGTCAATGGTCCTACACCCCACACAGAGAGGACCACCTCCTCATTCCACTCCAATACAGCTACAATCCACAAGGCAGTTTGTAGGAAAGCAGTTAATTGGCCATGAATCTGCCATACACACAACCATGTACATCACTATCAGCGTTATCTCTATGTAGGCTGTTTTGAAGGATATGGAACCCTTCTTGCTCCACAAAGAAGTTGAAAGAACCATCCTAAATACAGCAGAGTGCCTTATTGAAAGGTACCAATAGCCATGCGGTGTGGGCCATTGGCAATATTTGCTTTCAATACACACACACACTGTGTCATGAGGCTCTCCTTGCACTAAACCACTACACTTTGTACAAGTAAATGACAAATTCCTAATCACCAGAATATCCACTAGCAACTCCTCATACATACATACATATATATACATACATATTATGCATAATTATACAACTATTATTACAGTACATCATTCGTAAACCTTTATACAGGGAGATAACACGGATCACTAGGCAACCAAATGTGAGCATACAAACTACGTACATGTGCGTGCACATACTGTACGTACACTCAACATATTCATACCTGTTTATCATACAGGGCACAGTTGTTACAGATGCACTTCATGCATGTCTTGCAGAAGACACTCAGTCTCTCGCTGTGTGTGGGGCACCTGAAGGAAGAGACAGTGGGTAATCCAAGCCTAGTTCTTGAACACAATCGCAAGTTCACAAGTTGCGCACACAATTGGAAAGTACATTCCACTGAACATTACTCTCAAGGGTGGCAGACACTTGGAGTCAAATGGCAAATCACCTGATGCTTTCGGCAGTAGTGCCTCAATACTGAGTATTGAGTGTGTGTGCATGTGTGTGTGTGTGTGTGTGTGTGTGTGTGTGTGTGTGTGTGTGTGTGTGTGTGTGTGTGTGTGTGTGTGTGTGTGTGTGTGTGTGCGCACGCGCGCACCAGCTTCCATATTGCAGTCTATTGCAAACAAATAAATCAGCCCCCCTCTCTCTGTTTTTCTCTTCTACACTTTCTCCTTTCCTCCTCTTCCTTTCTCCCTCTTCCTCTCTCCCCCCTCTCTCTCATATACTTCCCACGGTGTGTGGGTTCGAGGTCATTAATATACACACTTATTATGTCTGTCTGTCTGTCTGTCCGTCTGTGCATCTACCTATTTGCCTGCCTCTCCCCCACTGTGTGTAGACCAGTGAACCATGCACCTGTAGACCACATAGCCCACACTCATCTAGCCAATGCATGTGTCCAATAGCACACATAGCATCTCACACACTCTATCAGAGGCCTTAGCACTCATCCCCCACACTGAGCTATGCCAACAAAGCATCACAAAGATCCCCAGCAGGTGTCTGGGCAGACATCCAGAGCTACTAATTGGTAGTACAGTAGTCTGTGAATGCTTCCCTATAGCCAGTTACGGTGTGTGTGTGGGGGGGGTGGGGTGGGGGGGCTTACCAGTCCCGCTCATCTCCCTCCCTGCGACTGCCCTTCCCTCCTCTTGGGGCCAGGATCTGTTCTAATTGCTGAAAGAGATGGAAACGTACAATGTCACACACACACACACACACACACACACACACACACACACACACACACACACACACACACACACACACACACACACACACACACACACACACACACACACACACACACACACACATGTACACACACATGTACACACACACTATACATACCACAAACACAGTGCATATTGCATGAAACCATGTTATGTCAAATTACCAATACAAAACTGCACATTTGTAGCACTTATACCACAACACCACCACAGGTGCACTATTAACACACATGAGGGGAAGCTGACACACTTACATCTATAATTTCTTTTAGCCATCGACACTTGACCAGTTCATGGGTGAGAAGGTGAGCCCTGAATAGGGAAGAAGAGAGCACGTTAAAAGGAGTGAGCAAGCAAGCAGGAGTATGCATATTGAGAACACATTAGCAACAGAGAGAGACAGGTGTGGCACATGTACTGTAAGTGATATCGTTGAGGATATATCAACTTAACCTCACATTTGAGTGCGGCATAAATCAAATTTGAACGTCACATCAAGTTCAAGTGTGTGATATAACGTTCACCACACACACCAGGTGTCACCCGGTAGCCATGGCAACATGCTATATATGTACATACATGCAGGAAGTGTGTGGGCACACATGAGCACAGAAGCAGTTGACCAGGTGTTGAGGAGGTACAAATCGGTTGTGAAGTAATACGTAACTGCCACTGTCATAAGACACCCTTGCACACTACGTAGGACTATATACACCACACAGGCTCCATCTACTAGATCTGACATTCCCTGGCTCACTACATACGCACACACACACACACACACACACACACACGTGCGCACACCCACACATGCACACACGCACACAGGCACACCCACACCCACCCACCCACACACACACACACACACACACACACACACACACATGCACACATGCACACACACACACACACACACACACACACATGCACACATGCACACACACACACACACACACACAAGCCACAATGAATGGTGAGCACTTCCAAGATGCATACCTCGCTTCATTACAGCAGACACGTGGGCTCTGCATAGCAATTATGCTAAGATTGGCTTCCTTGGGCAAAGAGACATTCTCTGCATACATAGCCAGTCACATCTCCAAATGCACCGTGCTCAGAGGATTTGCAGTGCCTTGCATAAAGGTGGCTCATACAAACTCTGTACAACCATTGAGGCTGATAGCCCAGACCCTAGATCTGTCACTGAGTGCACTCTCACTGTGTTCAACTACACACAGCTAGGCAATTACAAGTGTAACTCCATAGCCTTTGACAATTTGTGCTGTACTTGCACTGGATGGCCATCGGTGCTACCAAGGCTGGCTGTTCACATGCACCTGCTCTGGATGGAGCAGTGATTGATTTTAGCAGTACAGTCCATCAAGAGATCAACATGGTGGATTCCCAAGAGACACTCGCATGCTACAACATTGAAGGAGTGGTAAGGTGTCCTCTCAAAAGTACTAATCGTCCACACACAAAACTGATCTTTACAACCAACCGCAACTACTAGATATCATTGTCACCTCCAAAGGTTGGGGCAGTTAGGTTGGTTCGTATACACAAGTGCCATGTAATCCATTAGCAGCTGCCCCAGGGCATGTACCCCCACCCCTAGTCTCCTAGTATATAATTGAATACTCTTAGCAACCACAAAGTCCTCCTAACAACCGCATACTCCCTCTCAAAATCACATCGTCCCGTCTATTCTAATGACTGCATACCTCCACCCCTCCCTCCCCTCCCCTTCCCTCCCTCACCTGCAAAATGGGCAGTTGGGCTGCTCTGTCATAAGCCAACGCTACACAAGGAGATGGAGGAGGGGAGCTCATTCACTTGCAATCATGATTCAAACACATGTGCTCTAGTTAGTCAACATGCACTGCCACAGCATAGGATAGACCTGAGGTGGTGTGCGCGATTAATTAAGCAGATACGCACTATATAGAAGGTCCTAGCTACTACAAGGCTGTGTGCAGTAGGAGAGGGCAAGCGCAATGCACATGCAGAGATCTATAGAACTAGCTACATAGTTGTATATCTCAGTGTAGAGGGAATCTATAACCAGGCTGGTTTTTATCCAAGATATAACACGGATGCATATTATCGTTATCACAGTAACACCACACACTGATCATATACACAGCACACAGATCCGCACAGTCGGTACGAATTCGACCCTTTTTACCTTGTAACAATCAAAGCAGCAAGGTTTGGAGCAGTGTGGGCACAGGTGTGGGTTCTTGAGTCGCTCGTAGCAGATATGGCATTGGAAGAATTCGTTCAGGCTTTGCTGGAGGAGGAGGAAACGACAATGATCCAATGTTACTAGTACATACTCTAGGTACAGCCCAAAACTGGCACTCATGTGCTTGTACAGCTAGAAGCAAGGGGCCATTACTGTCTTCAAGTCGACAACTGAGATACATGTGTGCTTCAACCAACCTCTGTAGGATTTGAACGCTCAACCATGGTTTCCATCTTTCTTAGAATGGGCGCGGATGATCGAGGTGCCCTCTCTGTTCTCGAGACTTCTAGCTATACAAGCAGCTAGGTCTAGGTCTTTAGAATCCGGCCTGTAGTCGCTACGCTCAGTCGCCGCAGTGATGCATGCTGCGCGTATATATCTGTCCCTCCCTGCCACTCCTACGCGCGCGCGTTCTCTTAAATTGAAACATATACGGTACTACTCTTCACGCATATGCACACAACAATGCATAGTAATATGCATGGCGGCAGGTACAAATGAGAAATTATATTCATGCATACTTGTAACAATTAATTTAAGCACGAGTTCGTTCTCAAAAAGGGATATGAAGTCATAGCCAATTGCAAGGGATAACCCTTAGCTGCAGTTATAATTACTTCATGGACATCATCGTTGTGGCGGCAACACTAACAGGCAATGGACCAGCCACACTTCCTGGTGGCCACTGTCCTGGGTTGCTATGCCAACCTATGCCAGATGATGTCATAAATCGAAGTCTCCTTTGCAGTGGTTGGCACAGACTGCTAACAACTCTGTCCACCTCTTCCTTGTTGACGTCACTGGAGTACATGTATTTGATGTGGTAGCTGGTAAGTGGGAAAGAGTCAAGGATGGAGGGCAGAGCACACTGGAATTGGAGGACATGAAGGGAATATTAATGGGGTGAATGGGGAGGTGGGAGAAGGAGGGAGTGAAAGAAAAGTACGTCATATTGCTGAAGGGGCAAGCAATAATGGTAGTTATGGAAGGAGGGAGATGAGAGGGGAGGAGAGGGGAAGGGTGGGAGGGGGAGGGGGAGGGGGAGACTATGCTAGCAGTGATCACTAAAGAGGCTACAAGAAGCAATTAGCAGTGACAAGAGTATCAAAAGAACACTGATATCACCTATATAGGCATGTGGAGGTGCGTAACACTGTTCCCCAAACATAGGGTGCCTAGAAACAGGCTGGGGTGGTCTTGCACCAATGTAATAGTATCCTCCTACCAACACAGGCTCCAAGCACTTCACTTACGGCACCCACCTCAACACATAGGTGTTAATATGGCCTCCCTGGTTGTTTGTGAGGAATGCTGTGTGAGCTACCAAATCTGCTCCATTTCGTGTGATTGGAACTGTAGCATGGAAGCTATAGGGTGTTTAACAAGGTGGCTGCTCCTCCCCACTGCTTGTGGACAATTACAGTCTAATAACTTGTGCATGCAAGGGACCTTTATGTTGCATACCTGTTGGCATAGTTGTGTAGGGGGGATGGGTGCTAAGGCCTCTGATAGTGTGCATGAGGTGACTGTGTTTGTGAGATAGGGCACATGTGCATGCACTGATTGGATGGGTGTGGGGCTAGAGTATACAGGTACATGATTACTAGTCTACAGACAGTGGGGGAGAGAGTCAGTGAGATAGACACAGACTACAGACAGACAGACGGACAGACGGACGGACAGATGGACACACACACTAGCAAGTATACATGCACCCCTGCACACAGAGACGGACAGACTGACAGACAGACGCATGCATACAGACAGACAGGCATATGCATAGTATGTAGACAGACAGACAGACAGACAGACACACACACTAGCAAGCATACATGCACCCACGCACACAGAGACAGACAGACAGACAGACAGACAGACAGACAGACATATGCACATTATGTAAACAGACAGACAGACAGACAGACAGACACACACACACACAAGCATTGCACACAGACAGAGGGAGAGTGATAAGAGTACTTCACTGTACTGTACACCTACCCACATACACAAACGCCTAACCACAAGCACTATGATATCCTTCTCAACGGCATCTAATGCAGATATATATGAATTAGGATGTATGCAGAAGATACAGGACATCGCAGATGAGATCCACATGGATAAGCTGATGACTCTTCTGGTCCACAGAGTGTAGCAGACGATAGAACTCTAAGACAGTCTGTGGTGGTGAGGGTGAGGGGATGAAAAGAAAGAGAGACATTAAGTGTGTGTGTGTGTGTGTGTGTGTGTGTGTGTGTTGTGTGTGTGAGTGCACATGGTGACACAGATTGTAAGGTACTTGATTTACTGACACACACATGTACCATTAATTGCACAAACTGTCCTAATAATAGTGCTTTCAAGGTTTCTTGCTGTGATTGCAGTTCTGCACTCAATCACGTAAGCAAAGTTCATTGGAACGGTAGATTTTCACGTGCTCCAATCATCAATTGACATTACCATGCGTGTGAATGCAGTAATCCAAATACATTACTCACGTGATGGAATGTAAAGCACATTGGGCAATTGAGACAAGAAACAGTGAAAAAGACTGTATAGTGCTCTGTTGGACCTGAAGGCCATTAATGTTCGTATTGTAAAAACTGCAATGAAATGAACTTCACTTCCCCTACACACATATCCATGCTAGCCATTATAAGTTTAACATGTATTTCTTGCTGCAGAGAAGCTGTCACATACACTGCAAACCACATTTAATAGTAAGCCATACTCTAGGCCAGTTCCCAACATCAGTTGAACACACTCCTTCGTACACCAGTGCCATGGTTAGGTTGACTACATGTACTGCATGTACAGACCTTCTTGAATCGCTTGCCCACACTGCGTACCAATATCCGGTAAGTGCTTGCCCAATATTATACGGATTCATACACATACTTACAGTATAATTGCAAATCTAGTGCTGACATAGATTGCGAGCTAGAGATCTTATACAGCAATACTGCTCATGTTTATGTATAATACCATGATTTCAACTCTGGTACCCGGTGTGGACAACCAACCGAAAAAGGTCTGTAACTAGTTGTGAGAAGACAAAGTGATGCGTGCGTACTAAGGTGCATTTGTCAGAGCCCTCTGAAAGACCACAGAAGTGTGATGGTTATAAACATACATATTGTATGCGTAACCACGGCGATAGCCCTCACCCACCTCGGCTATGACTTGAGGACATTCCAGGCTGAGACGGTGGATAAAAGGTGAAAACATCTTGAACACAAATAAGAGTTGGGCTTCGTTCTGCACTACTGGCTGCAGGTCGCTACGGACACGCCTGAGGGAATTAACACAAAACAGGCACCTTATACAGTATACCTGACTTGTGTGCATGTAAGAGCAGAGATGGAATGCAAACAGCTTACAACCATGACCTGCTGCATTATCACATCAATATACGGTACAGTAATATCTTTGAAGTGAAGCTATTTGCTGGACTAAGGTCCTAGAGTGAAGGTGGTTGCTTTATGAAGGTGCAGAATCATGTGTTGCCACTCTGGATCAAGGGAGGTTGGTTGCTTTACTGCGGATCAATGCACTGTGTTCCCTCTGTTCACATGGTCACCTGGTACAGCAGCCACATTAGGCAGGTTTCACTGGTACACATATTTCCTGAATATATTCCATTGTATTCCCAGTAAGGGTACACTAACAGTGCCTGATAATGACTTGCCCATACAACCACACAACACACTATACTGTAGAGAAGACAAGGTTACTATAGTGGAACCTGTCTAAGACAACTGCCTGTGGGTCAGTTATAACTGACCTATAGGTGGCTGCTCTACAGAGGTAGAATGCAATGTTTTAACGCTATTTGGGGCCAGGGAGGCTGGCTGCTTCAGAGAGGTGGCTGCCTAACTCAGTGACCATCTTAGACAGGCTCCACTGTATTGTCAGTGCATGCTGCAATGTTCCTGTGAGTGTATTGGGGGATTGATGGGTTGGGAATGCTGTGAAGAGGAATGGAATGCAAGGTGAGGTTACTCAATAGATGAAGAAGTGCTTTTAAAGCAATTAAAAGAAAGTGCATGGAATGGCAAGTTGCAACAAAATGCCTATAGCTACTGAATGTGTGTGTGTGTGTGTGTGTGTGTGTGTGTGTGTGTGTGTGTGTGTGTGTGTGTGTGTGTGTGTGTGTGTGTGTGTGTGTGTGTGTGTGTGTGTGTGTGTGTGTGTGTGTGTGCGTAGGTATGTGTCATTTTAGCACAATAAAAAGGTCTACGACTATGACTCGTTTATCTCCAAATGCCATTGCTCTAATGTATAACTTTCTTCTATCAGAAACAGTTGAGATCAGGGTAGTGGTGCCTAGATGTGCCCCAAGTGTAGGAGGGGATGCTTCCTGGGAACACCCAGCACTCAGTGCAGTGCAGTGCGCTGCGTCTGCAATGACTGAATGAAAACTCATGGAGAAACCTGTCTGAATTAGGGCATGGTGGAAAGTACCCATCTGCTGGTCTCATAAGTTGGTTTTACTGCTTGCAGCTGAAGTATAACATATAACACACAATTAGTTAAGCACTATACTCCAGTATAGCACAGTGGAACCTGTCTAAGATGGTCACTGAGTTAGGTAGCCACCTCTCTAAAACAGCCAGCCTCCCTGGCCCCAAATGGCACTAAAGCATCACAAACTACCTCTGTAGAGCAGTCACCTCTTTATAAAGGTCAGTTAGAACCGGTCCACAGGTGGTTGTTTTAGACAGGTTTCACTGTATTAAGATAGCCTTTGACCTCGTAGACATTATCAATGCCAACCAGGTCAACAGTCATCTCTGTTTAGAAGCTCTGGGCTCTTAAACAATAAGTGAGATCTCAATGCAAGGTTACCATGGCAACAGAAGGTACCGTATGCACTTTAATTTTTGCAGGTTTATATTTCGTGGTTGTCATCCTTGCAGACTTTATGCTTATAATTTGCAGATGCTGGAGCAAGTGGTGTTGAAATATTCGCAGGTGAAATATTCACGGATGTGCAGCTTTCAGTGTCTTTTGCACTGGTGCTCCTAGTTATTTTGCCTCCTCATATGCTGAGATTGTTGGAGTGCCATAAGATGTCCTCTTGTTCCTGCGAAGCCATCACCATGTTTTGCCCAGCCATGTGTACGTGGCGCTCTCTATGGCTAGCTACTTCTTCAAATTGCAGCAACTTACCATCAATAGAGGAACACTTTAACCACATCTGACACGCTGCCATGTTCAGAGACCAAGAATAGGTGTGCTTCCTGACCATCAAGGTCAATACGTCCGAGGACAAAAGAACTATAGCATGGTGAAAGAATGGTAAGCTAGTTGCCACCATTATAGCAATCATTACATAGGCGTCGGAACCGGGGGAGGGGGGGGGGGCAGGGGGGCTGTGCCCTCCAGTTATTTCACCAGGGGGGCCAGGTGCACCTCTGTCCCCCCCCCCCCCCCCCCCAGCTTTTTTACACCTCATAATCCTTGTGCCCCAAGGATTTGTGAGCTGGAGAGTTGAATAAAAGATGCCAATATTCCACAGCAGCAGCTGTATTTGCTTTTGTTTGATTCAAATACGCCAAGGACAAATCACACGAGGCTGACAAGCTGGATCTCGCTTACATCATCGACCAACGTTCCTTTAACTTTTACGACGGTCGAAGGATTCCATGCATATATAACAGGTAGCACAAAGTATCACACAGCTCATTAAATGGCTTCTGACCCAGTCGCAGAACAACAGTTCTATAAAAAGAAACACCCATTATTGTCAACTACGGAGTGCTGGTGGTTTGTATGGTCGAAATGCATTGTTTTGGTGCAGAAATCACTGTTGAGCTTTTCCCCTAAGCCAGCATAGAGAAGCAGTAAAGCTGACAAGTGGGCTTCCATGGCCTGAAACAGATAAGTATGTCCGTGACTCAAGAAGTGCCAGATGTTATAATTATTCAAATCTTTTTCCCTTAGCTGTGAACAAGACGCTGACGACTCCAGGTCAGCTATCAATTTAGAGCCACCACCACTCACACCACTGAGCACATCCTCAAGTGGTGAACTAACACAAGCTGCAGGCACATTGCTTACTAGTGAAGCAACACTAGCTGCAGGCACATCTTCCACTAGTGAAGCAACACAGTCAATTTATCCTGTGCTGTAGCGAAAACATTGTCATCTAATGCGGGTGTATCAAAAAATTATTTTAGCTGGGCCCCTCAGTTTCAAACGTGTTCTGACGCCTATGCATTATGTCACTTTTGGTGGCTATCTGCAATATTTGTGGACAAAATTTTTGCAGATGGCTGCTGATCCTTGAAAACCACAAATATTAAACCCTGCAAAAAATTGAGCACATATGGTGTGTGTGCATGGGTGATTGTGTGCATTACCTCATGAAATCCACAAGGCTTCCCAAATTGCTATGATGCCAGCATGCATGGAGCAGTGCAAGGACCATGACTGGTGTTGACCCTCCATTTTGATCACGGAATAGGGACCAATCAGAGGAAGTGTCTGCCCCCACTCCACCCAGGACGTGCACAGTGCTGACTACTTTCTCACGTAGAGCAGATCTGAAGGTCTCCTACATGTGAGCAAGAGGGTGATGATGGAGAAAAGGAAGGGACTTGTAGGACGGGAGGCATGTAATAACAGGATTATAACATCACACCTCACCCACAACTCTCCCATTCTACCCCTCCCTCCCCACCACACCTCTGCCTCCCACACAATTCTTTACATTGCAACTAACACCCCCCAGGCCCACCCAGGCCATAAAGTACGCACAAGTGAGAAGTCCCCCCCAAGTGAGAAGTCCCCCCAAGTGTGACAGTGAGAGATACGTAACTAGTTAGTAATTGGCTGGGCTACACAGCGTGTGACTCCACTGCACTCCACACAACACACTAACCGGTAATAGGGACAGCAAGTGCCCTAGTGAGTTGGCATACATCCAAAGTTCTTTCTCCATGTCAGCCGAGAGGTGGGCACACCTTGAAGGAGAAGAATGAGAGGAAAGCAAGGGAAGTGCACCTTGCCACGAGAACATGATCAAGTACATAAATGGGAATACAGTACAGTTGTAAGAAAGCATTCCATTACATTCCGAGTCATCACAAATAATTGCGGCAATTAATGTTCAAATGTGCTACATGATGAGATTCATTACTTCCCAAGTTACCATGGAGACAGTGTTGCAACAACTCAGTTACACCCACTCCTACACACCATTCACTGCCACAGAGTCCCACATTACGTATATACATCAGAAACAGATGAACTCACAGAATACATGCACCCCTTACTGCTTAGTGTGTACATGAATTGGTTCACCGCTATGATGCAAATAGGGGTAAATGGCTCTTGGGTAGTCACATACCACTACAGTATGCATATGAATTTTTGTGGAACATATGCCATTTCATGAAAGCCCCTTGCCTGAGGATTGTCTCAATTTTACTTTACTTTTTTGCGAATCTCTGTACCCCCATACAGTAGTTAGACAGTAGGAAGATTTCAAGTTTTACTTTTGTGAATGTCTACACCATGCTTAGGAATCATGTCGCTGAATTTTGATACAGCAATTGCATTGTTTTGTTACCGTACGCATACAGTACAAGATTTCATGGGACATAGTTTTCTTGAATTTTGCCGTATCAAAATACAGCGACGTGATTCCTAAGCACGGTGTAATGTTGCTGAAAGGACTAGAGTGCACAGGGTAGGCATTTCTTGAGTGATCTTGTGGCTGCTGCTTGCACACAGCATACAAAGCACCTTGACCAGAAGGTCTTTCTCGAATACTATATTAAACTGGGGAAGATAACAGGCCATACGCACCTTGTGCATACAAACTATGTCTCAAGGATAAATCAGGGTTCAAGCTATTTCCTGCATGCCCAAACACACTCTAACGTTGCCAATTGCAGTGATTTTACCTCTCAGATTGCACCAGTTTCCACCTCAGCAGGCCTAAATTGAAAATCTTCCTGTGCAAATGCATCCACCCTACACCACCCTAGTGGGAGGCTTTGGTCACTATGGCTCCTCCCCAAATAACTACAACCTAGATACGTACTTTATGCAGAACCCTGTAATGTAAACTGTCCAATTTGGAGCAGAACAAATCACTACCGCTAGTTACATCACATTGTATTGTTGTTGGACTCTGTCCTTGCTGTGATCCTGCAGCTAGCTTCACTCAAGCATCAACTTTCCCGCAGGAAATACACAGTCATACTAGTCAGACGACATGAAAGTGTGGCCTAGCTGTATAACATAGGTTATTTTCATGAAAAAGCCTACAGAAACTGTGTCAAAATTAAAGGTTATCACTTTGGTTACCATGGCATTGGGATCTATGGACACTATGTAATGGATATTTTAGCAGCTGCAGAATAAATAAAGCAGCTGCAGGTATGTTGATACAGACAGGCAAGAATTTGTAAACAAGACAAGCTTATGTACACAAACACAGTGTTAAATATACACACAATAACATCACAGCTGCAAAATACAGTGTGACACATCCAGAGGACAAGATATCAGAAGCTTCCTGACTCCAGGCCTCGTCTGGCCCTAATACAGCACTGTGCCCTCCAACTCTTGCCAAAGCCTCTCAGTGTATTGTCATACAATTCAATACCTCATCACCCTCCTCTCCCCTGCACCCTAATCCTACACACAGTGGCTGTGGGATGAACACAGATACAGCGGTTTTCCATGACGCTACAAAAGTAAACCGAAATCTGAAAACCGTATGACAGTCATGTGGACCAATCGCTAAGCTCATGTAGCTTGATGATTCCATGCTTAGAGATTGGCCCACATGACTGTCACAGATTTCAGGCTTTCACAACATCATGGAATGCCCCTGTACACACGTGACTGAAAACTGAGAACACCACACTACAAAGGTGGAAAGTATTTGTGGAATTTAGTACAGTTCCAGTTTAATTGCATGTGTAGTGACAATCAGCCAGACTCACCTACTATGAGTCTTGCAGCATTCTGGACCAGCTAATTACACAACACAGTATCTCTTCACAACCAGTGCCGCTGTTTACTACTGTATTCCTCCATTCAATATGCATGATACTGACTAAATTGAATCATGTATACTGTACATATGCAGATGCACGTAGGCATATACATTTACTGTATTGGATAGACAGGGTGAATACTGCATGTACAGTAAATAGCTGACCTCCACATACCACACCCTCTATTGAATGGTAGACACTTGACACCCCATTTCATTGTTCAGCTACAAGGTCACTTAGGAACTGAACACCTGTTCAGTCACTGTTGACGCAAGGGGTCATGAATAACAAAGTGAGCCTGGCGGTGCATGGCACTTTGAATATTTAAGCTCCATGTGGGTTTGATACTACCTCAGTTGATCCGTGTGTAGCACAGTGATGGAGAGAAGTGAAGGTGTTGCCGTGTTTCTGTGTATACTCTCTGCCTTCCTAGCTTTTTGCCTGACCTACCAGGTCTGGCACAATGACAGTGAATTAAGTCAGTTGAAAATGAGAGTGGAATCCCTAGAGAACTCGCAGCAATGTGGTCAGAAAGAGGCAGTGGAAGACGAGTCCACAGTGGGAGATGAGGCTAAGGCATCCGGCCCTATTCGTGGGGTAGTCAAGCGCTCCACTGATAGTCCTGCTACAGTTAGCATGCTCTTGTCCAGTGCAATGTCAAAAGTAGTGCAGAGTGAGCTGAAGGAGACGTTGGGTTGTAAGGAGAACGATGAACTCGGTACAAAGTGCGTCTTCCCAGCAGGCCCTGAGGGCACGAAGGGAGAGATAGGGCCGCAAGGAGACAAAGGTGCTACTGGGCGAAGAGGGCAGAGGGGTCCAAGGGGCCTCAAAGGAGACACTGGAGAACCAGGGTTAGTTGGCCTACCAGGGTTGAAGGGAGAGCCAGGAAGGGTTGAGTTCAGAGCAGGGGACTGTAACTGGCACATGATCAGAGGTTGTGGCGAACTTTGTGAGATAAAGAGAGACGTAGCTGCATTCTGCCCTGCTGGACACTACGTCGCTGGTTTTGGAATATCATCACTAGTGCAGGTTGGCAAATACAACAAGATGATCTACTGCTGTCCTGTACAGTAAGCCACAGTGAAGGAAGGAGCTGTATGCAACAACTAAACAGTAACAGAACCACGTTTTACTGCTACATACACTTTGTGTGATATGACAATAATTTTGTACATACAAACAGCTTATACTGTATGGCAGTATTGTAACTAACATATGTATGCATGGTGCTATTCATGAGTATACACTCAACATGTTCTCCATATTGTATGTATGTGAAGCTGACAGTGGCACTTTAGCAGCTGCACTTTGCTGGTTTACACGCAGACACCTGCACGCACCTGGAAAATCTGATGGAATGCATGTGTTGTACGGGTTTTGTTTTCAATTCACCCCCATGCGTAGGGAATAGGGTCTAATTTGTTAGCCTTCACCACATCCAGATGGCTGTTAGTATTCATACATGTGCCCACACACGTACAACAATAACACACCAGCTGCACAGACACAATGGCACGACTGAGCTGTCCAAAGTACATGTACAGTACAGTACATTCGTATACCGCCAGGCTGCAGCTTACAGTAATTACTGTAGTGAATGTCTCTGATGGAAATTGAGGTTCACTACTACTATGGGTAACAGCAGAATGGAAATGATTCTTGAACACAACACATGCACATGGTATGCTCATTCAGACTGCTGACATTTCTCCCAGAAGGGATTCTTCATGGAGCATGACATGAATAAAGAATGTGTGTGACACAACCTATCACACTATAGCTCATATGCACATCAGTTCAGTGGTTGGCCAGCTTACGTAGAAGCATCAGATGGCACTCTGGAGCCACACTCAGCAAATTAGTATCAATAGGTTATATGATGACTAAGGAGTGATACTGCCACTTCAAATGTTGATCACATCTCACCTTGTTGAAATGGCAACTCATTAATCATCTGATATTTGACCCAGCCCCACCACACACAGTGGAATGGTGGGTATGCAGCTGAACAAGCTACTTGGGGTCAGAACGGATACATACAGATTGAAAGAACAGGATGCCCGATTGTGACCAAACTCAGTCTGCCAATAGCAGCATATTTACACCAGTTCTTATTGCACTATCACCTATGTATACCCAGTGTAGTGTGTACGTATATACGTATTATGCAACATATTATTGTCTACAGTGTATTGTAGTTCAAGTAGTCCTATGACTTGCATCATAGTTGTTATTGCGTATAGCAATGTATAGTGTAACATTCTGCAATGCAGTGGTTATGTCTGTGGTTTTCAATAACCAGCTGCCAAGGAGCACCCACACGTCTGAGGGTACTCCAGTGAATGTACTCTGAAGCATACTTGTTATTTACTAACTGTTCATCTCCTTGCAACAGGCAGTAAGTGTGAGTTTATATGACAGAGACGGAATGCTACTATTGCCCTTCCTCACTGTCACAACAGTACTGGCTTGCACTGCTCAGTGTAATGTGTGATATTAGTTGTATATCTGTGTGTGCACTCAATGGGAGTCGAGAGAGTGTTCTGTTGTTGGGTACAGTGTAGGAAGATGGACAGCCTTGTTATACAGGCTCTCCCATAGCAATTGGTCACTGTTTAAACGTAGAAACAACCTGTCAGTAGTAACAGGTGCTGCAAATGTACTAATTAACTAGCTAATCCTACATATTTGGGTCCATGTATGTAGCTATGTACAAGGAAATTAGAAAAGCCAAGTGAACTCCACAGAAATGCAGTTTATCATAGTTTCGAGTTACTGTAGTTGGTTTTGTGCTTTTCCTGCTGGCCATTCTTAAAACTCTTTTCGTTTTAAAAGAAAATTCTATTACACTATATAGTTTGTATGCATTTTGCATGTGCAAAGGACTATGGTTACATCAGACTAATATTTGCACTGACTAATACACCTTCTTAAACTGAAGGACATAGAACACAGTCATATGCTACTCTAGATGAACCTGTTGTTGCGTTTTCATAACATACCAGGTACGTTTATGCATGCGAACGCAACAAAATGGTGGCATTGGGGTATGTTCATACATGGAGAAGACAAACTTCGTACTCACTCCAATGCTGTACTTTCGAATTGCCACTGTCGCTCAGATCCTCGCCCTTCACATCTGTACATGAGTCCTGATGCATGACATGAGTCCACACATAGTTGGCCAGTATTGTGTGCTAGGAGTACGTACGTAAAAATCAGTGGGAAGGACGAAACAAACAATCTGAGAAGACTTAATGGGGTATGAGCATCCTACAGCACTTGTCTCTCACGTGTCCAGGCTGGATAGAGTGCACTGCTGTCTTCAGTACATCAAAAGACGCCTATCCACAGCCTGCAATTGTTCTTTGCCGCCGCCGTTTGGCTAGTTTTGCTGAAGTGCACTAAGGAGTAGCCATTTTATCAGGCATGTTCCCACTTAGATGTCATGAGCATGACATCTGATACCCAGTTGAACATGACATGTCATCACCACAGTTGAACATGGCAGACCATCTACATTTGAAGCCCTAGCATATGCAAGTGTTTATGAATTTCACAACTGTCCCTATCAGTCAGTTTTTGTGTGAAAGTTGACCCTGCTAACCAATTGATTGCTGTATAGATCCCTTTGCCATGGTAACATGCGTCTAAATGATTCTAAATCTCAGAGAAGCATTCCAATTGCTACGTGCTTTATTTTAAATCCTGTAGGTGTACGTGGTGGGCAGAGTGAGCATTACAATTACAACCACAGGACCCATGGGCCAGTTTGAGGAGTTCACTAATGGATTATGAGACACTAAACCCAGCCTCACTAGCCAAGACTGACTGCGTTAGAAACCAAATCTTCAGGTTTAATTCAATTAGTCCTGGCCACTGAGCTTTGGCAACAGTGCATGTCCTTAAAAAAGCCACATAAATTTAATTGCAAGGTTCAAACAAAAGAAGAAATGGAGAAGACGGTTTCGCTTTGTTCTTTGTTCTCTTGTCTGCCCTCCTGGCCATCTGCCTGGGCTACCACATGTGGCTGCTGCACTGTGAAGTGGCTGAGCTGAGGGGGATGGTGGTGGAGGTGGAGCACCTGAAGAGCAAGATGGAACACTGGGAGGAGGAGCGTGACTGCAACAGGAATCCGACCTCATCCGGCCAAAAGGACACTCTTCTACCACAGAAGACCAGCACTGATGGCAAGCATGCCGTGGATAAGCGTGAGACTCAAGAGCCAACAGACATTCCCACACTTCTGACACGTGCCTTCTCAGGGATTGTTGAAGGCCAACTGCGTCAGGCACTGAAGTGCACTGAGGAGGATCAGGAGCTGGGAAGGGAGTGCATCATTCAGTCTGGGCCCAAGGGAGAAGATGGGATGACAGAGGAGCAAGGACTGAAAGGGGAAGTGGGTGAGAAAGGTGTGAAGGGAGATACTGGTCCTACAGGCTATCCTGGGCATAAGGGTGATCGTGGTGATCGTGGTGAGCTGGGTCCTGTTGGTCTTCACGGTGAAAGAGGGGAGAAAGGAGAGAGAGGACAGCTAGGGTACCCAGGGTACAAAGGAGAAAAGGGAGAAGTTGGAGGTAGAGGGAGGATTGGTCCGGTTGGTCCTCAAGGTGTACAGGGCATTAAGGGACAGAAAGGAGAGGTGGCCTTGAGGCAGTCAGGCTGCACCTGGCTCTACACAGACACTTGTGGGCGTACGTGTGGTACCGGTACTTCATTCACAGCTGTCTGCCCAACAGGACAGTATGTGGCTGGGTTTGGAATTAGCACTTGGAATGCAAGTAGGCGTTATAACACTCGAGTGTACTGCTGCACCCCATGACAGATGCATCACCATTGGCTTCACCCTCAACAACTTGCAGCAAAGAACACACCTTAGTACACCTCCAGTATTCCATGAATAGTAGCTGTGGCATCATTTCCATAATACTTGTACTGCTGGATTTTGTAACCATATACTGTAGCTTGGCAATGCATTAACACACGATAAAGCGCCAGTGGAGTGCATTAGTGTGAGAAGTGAATTACTACGTAATCTTGTAGAGGCTCATTGCTACGTCGTGGAACTTCAAGAGGGGGAATTAATGAGCAATTCATGTAACATAGAGTCAATCATGCTTACAACTCCTGACTAACAAACTGAAGAGCTCGCAATCGATGCCTAGTACGTACAGACCCGCGGATCAAGTTAATAGCATTCATCTATTAATCAAGTTAATAGTATTCATCTATTACATCAGAATATTAAGAAGCGTTACCATGCCCACGTGTGACGCGTTATTCCCACTCATGTTTACACTTATGTATACAGACCAAAAAATGTTAGTATAGCTAGTTCCAAAACTTCAGAGGTAATGGAGAAGAAAGATAGTGTCAGTTTGTTCTTTGCTTTCTTGTCTGCCTTCATGGTGGTCTGCCTGGGCTACCACATGTGGCTGCTACACTGTGAAGTGGCTGAGCTGAGGGGGAGGGTGAGGGAAGTGGAACACCTGAAGAGCAAGGTGGAACTCTGGGAGGGCAAGTGCAACTGCAACAGGAATCCGACCTCATCCAGCCAAAAGGACACTCTTCTACCACAGGAGACCAGCACTGATGGCAAGCATGCCGTGGATAAGCGTGAGACTCAAGAGCCAACAGATATTCCCACACTTCAGACACGCTCCTTCTCAAGGATTATTGAAGGCCAACTGCATCATGCAGTGAAGTGCACTGAGGAGGATCAGGAGCTGGGAAGGGAGTGCACCATTCAGTCTGGGCCCAAGGGAGAAGATGGGATGACAGGGGAGCGAGGACTGGGAGGGGAAGTCGGTGAGAAAGGTGCGACGGGAGATACTGGTCCTACAGGCTATCCTGGGCATAAGGGTGATCGTGGTGATCGTGGTGAGCTGGGTCCTGTTGGTCCTCAAGGTGAAAGAGGGGAGAAAGGAGAGACAGGACAGCTAGGGTACCCGGGATACAAAGGAGAAAAGGGAGAAGTTGGAGGTAGAGGGGAGATTGGTCCGGTTGGTCCTCAAGGTGTACAAGGCATTAAGGGACAGAAAGGAGAGGTGGCCTTGAGGCAGTCAGGCTGCACCTGGCTCTACACAGACAAGTGTGGACATAAATGTGGCACGAATAAACCATTTACTGCTGTCTGCCCAACAGGACAGTATGTGGCTGGGTTTGGAATTCACACTTGGAATGCAAATGGGCGTTATAACACTCGAGTGTACTGCTGCACCCCATGACAGATGCATCACCATTGGCTTCACCCTCAACAACTTGCAGCAAAGAACACACCTTAGTACACCTCCAGTATTCCATGAATAGTAGCTGTGGCATCATTTCCATAATACTTGTACTGCTGGATTTTGTAACCATATACTGTAGCTTGGCAATGCATTAACACATGATAAAGCGCCAGTGGAGTGCATTAGTGTGAGAAGTGAATTACTACGTAATCTTGTAGAGGCTCATTGCCACGTCGTGGAACTTCAAGAGGGGGAATTAATGAGCAATTCATGTAGCATAGAGTCAATCAACAGAACGTTTTGGCCCAGAAGGCATTCTTCAGCTGTTTGTTGATTGACTCTATGCTATGTGAATTGCTCACTAATTCCCCGACTTAAAGACTTACTGTGCATGTGCACTATAAAGAGTACTGACATTACAATGACACTAAAGACATTGAGACAATACTTGTGACAGGGCCGTAGCACCAAGATTAAAACCGGTCAGGCCATAGATGACGTGACAAAACTGGGGGGTCTGAGGGCATGCCCCCCCCCCCCCCCCCCCCCAGGAAATTTTTGAAATCTAGATGTTCTGTGAGCACTTTTGGAGCAATTCTAGGCCCATCAACACTCCAATGGGTATGAAAAAATGTAACACAGACCAACAGGCACTTACAGCAGGAAAGGTGATCAAGTGCCATGTAACAGGTAATACAATGCATTGAAATACAAAAGAAGATAGCGCATTAAAAATCAAAATCTAGTGTTTTTTTGGCTGTCTCTCTGAGGCAGCACAAATCTCTCCTTCCCTCAACTAGAAGACATCATCAACGCAATTTTGCACGGCGATTGATTAAAACACCATTTTAGTGCATCAGAAAACGTCAAAAAACGCCATGCGTACATCTGAAAAATGGCTGCTGCCATTAAGGTTGGTTAGAGAACTAATTATCTGGCTATTCCTTGTTCAAACTAAGTCCTGCAACACTGTAATAAGACCACTCTGCTTTTAGAACGTTGTTTAACCTTAGGCCAGTACCCCCCCAATTTGAAAGTGTGTTTAAAATGCATATCTTCAATATTTAGAAATCTTGTTTCAGCAGCAAAAACTGGTCCAGTCGGACTGGATGCAACGGCCCTGCTTAATGGAATCACTATGTACCACATCTTATTGAGTAGGTCGCATCACTCGCATACTGCTATTCACTACACCAGCCACACATTAGCAACCACAACAAAGCTCACACATGTTGTTAAAGCAGCCATACACCTTGTGTGTCATGTATGCAGTACATATGTGAACCCCTGCACAGCTGGAGATGCCGTACACTGCACACACATGCTAGCGGGGAGCTGTACTGTACAAAGCCACTAGCTTGAACATTATCAGTCAGTATGTCGTGTTGCATCCATCTACAGCCACCTGGCTACAGATGTTGCAGCCATGTCAGGAGACCTGCACATGCAGTTGGATTAGATGTTCTACATAATAGAATATAAATGACTAGACAGGTTCAGTGAGCCTGTTGCCTGAATCAGTTAGACTGCAAAGGTAATGTGACAATTTCGGGTGATACTGCCTGAGGCCAAAAGTATTGAGGCCCAAACCTTCCTCACCCTGATCTACCTATGCGCTCTTGTGCAAACTCATTAACAATGGGGAGTCTACTACAAGTTTGTGTTAGTGAGCCAAGCAGTGTGGCCACAACAGGAGTAGTTACTCTAGCTGCCATTTTACACTGCCTGGTAGAAGACACGAACAGGAGGCAATCACCTTGCAAACACAATACTGCACACTAGCAGAATGGTGGAAAGGGTTTGGCCATGTTGATGGTGTAACTTTCTGATGTCAAAATGTTAGCACTGGAGTGCATGAACCTTTACTGTAAGTAGGAAGCAACACACAAAAACAAAATTTCTGGCTAGTCTTGCCCAATGCCATTAGTGTGGAAAAGTATAAAACTCTCAGGGCTACCATACGAACAGCTGCTGAGTGCTGGGAGTGCACTGACCATTTGGCTGATTGATAGTGCATATGTAGCACAGGGTGCGCATGCAGCAGATATGTGTAATAAGGTTTGCAATTGTACTGTCATATGAAAGACTATACACTGTTGCACTAGTGCAGACTGAGCGATATAGGAAAACACATGGTTATTTTAGTAATTCAATTATGGCCTGTGAACTTCAGGGACAGTCCCACTCATGTTTGCACTTACAGTATGTATATAAACCACAAGAATGTTAGTACCATTTCAAAATTTCAGAGGTAATGGAGAAAAAAGACGGTTTTGTTTTGTTCTTTGCTTTCTTGTCTGCCCTCCTGGCCATCTGCCTGGGCTACCACATGTGGCTGCTGCACTGTGAAGTGGCTGAGCTGAGGGGGAGGGTGAGGGAGGTGGAACACCTGAAGAGCAAGGTGGAACAGTGGGAGGAGAAATGTGACTGCAGCAGGAGTCCAACCTCATCCGGCCAAAAAGACACTCTTCTACCACAGAAGACCAGCACTGATGGCAAGCATGCCGTGGATAAGCGTGAGACTCAAGAGCCAACAGACATTCCCACACTTCTGACACGTGCCTTCTCAGGGATTGTTGAAGGCCAACTGCGTCAGGCACTGAAGTGCAATGAGGAGGATCAGGAGCTGGGAAGGGAGTGCACCATTCAGCCTGGGCCCAAGGGAGAAGTCGGGATGGCAGGGGAGCAAGGACTGAAAGGAGAAGTGGGTGAGAAAGGTGTGAAGGGGGATATTGGTCTTACTGGCTATCCTGGGCATAAGGGTGATCGTGGTGAGCTGGGTCCTGTTGGTCCTCAATGTGAGGGTCAAAAAGGGAAGAAGGGAGAGAGAGGACAGCTAGGGTACCCGGGATACAAAGGAGAAAAGGGAGAAGTTGGAGGTAGAGGGAGGATTGGTCCGGTTGGTCTTCAAGGTGTACAGGGCATTAAGGGACAGAAAGGAGAGGTGGCCTTGAGGCAGTCAGGCTGCACCTGGCATTACACAGATCGCTGTGGGCATCTCTGTGGTGTAAAGAGGCCATTTACAGCTGTCTGTCCAACAGGACAATACGTGGCTGGGTTTGGAATTCATACATACACTAAATTTGGGCGTTATAACACTCGAGTGTACTGCTGTACTCCATAGCAGGTGCACCATCATTGGCTATACCCACAACAACATGCTGCATGTAACAAATACAACTCAGTAACCCCTACACATATGATTCCTCACAAACTCCCTTTTGCTATTTCAGTAATAATAGCACTTCTGAGTTTTGTAACCAAATACAGTAGCTAGGCATGGCATTAATGCATGATATTGTAACAGCCTAACAAAATTTGCGTAAATAAAGTCCCGTGAAAATTAGAGCTTACCCAGTAGTCCATTACGAACATTTAAGCCATACAATATCTAAAAGTGAGAATAATTGGTGCCCCAAAAAGCTAGCGTGAGCACTCACTTTATAGCCTTCTGGTGACAGCAGATGATGCAATGCATGGCTATAAAATGATTGAGTGTTCGCGCTAGCTTTTTACTTTCGCCCTGAAGAAGACCAGAGCATCTGGTCAATACATTGGCAAGGTTCAAACCCTGTTGTGATCAAGCTGGTAATTGGCGAACCAACCCCTTTCTCAGTACACAGGTAGCAATGTTGAACACCTCCAGCTGGAGATGATGCACAGTGCACACACAGGAAAGCTGTACAAAGCCTCCAGCCTGGCATGAACACTATACTGCACTCATCTACAGTATAGCCATCTGCCTATGTGTAGCAGTCAGGTCATGAGGTCGCCACATGCGGACAACTGGATTTAGCGGGCTACATTGCACATTTGTACGTACAAGATACAAATACACACACACAACTCACTTGGCCAAGAACACGTCGATCAAGGCCTTGCCTGTGATCTGTCCTGTCTGAGGGAGGGCCATCACTTCCACACAGGTGCAGTATACCACATGAGTCATGGGGCTGTGGAACTCCTCAAACCTCCAGTCACAGCAGCTGAGGAGCACGGAGGAGTCTGGTTGGTAGATGGCTGCAGTGGGGATGGTTGGATTGGGGGGGAGGGGGGGGGGGGAGGGAGGGGCAGATTATGTAATGCAGCAACCACATTGAACACAGATGCCCTTGCATGGGAGTAGTGTATTTGCTTGTCAAACACAACTTGTGTCAGTATTGCAGAAGCTTGTTGGAGGCTAAGTAGCATATATGTAACTATGCTATTTTCAATGAGCATAACGTGGATCACCTAATGAAGAAGGAACACAAAAGGCTGTGGAGGAGGGGTCATTAGGGGGTTGAAAGCGAGTCAGTCTGTGGCATTTCTTGAGTGTCTTATAACCACTGAACTATCTAAGAGATACAAAATGCATTATCACTGGTTGTTGCACACTTCTCCATCCCTTTTCAACCAAACTACACCAAACATGGCATACTGTATGTCATCAGAGCAACCTGGAGTGGCCTATTAACAAGGGTGCTGTCTTCGCTGCTGGCCGGTGACCATTGATGAAATGGGATGCTAAAAGACCACTTGTACCCCATCATCGGTGACTCCAACTATGTACTTTTGGTGACCACCATCTTTGGCAACCTGTCTACCTTCAAAGACCACACCCACATTCACAGGCCCCACCCACCTTCAGTGATTCTTGTGAGTAACTTGAGGTAGTACTGAGCTGCCGGTTGCCAGGTAAGGTCTCCCATCGTCAAAAGATACTCACAGAACTCTGGGAGAAAGAACCTGCATTTGTGGCAAAATCAGCACCACACCACTCTTAACCTTCCCACCACCACAACACGCACCATCACTAACCCTAACACAACCCCACATCATCACACACCCTCCCACCATGACCATACACACTGCCCCCCACCTCTGCAGTGGCTTCAAGTCCTGCAGTGCTCCAATGATGATGGACACTAGCTTCTTCCTCAGAATAGGATACTCAACCAGCACCTTCTCGTAATAGTGTAGTGTGGTGTACACATACATCACAGGGTGGTCGTGGAATCGGTAGATGGAACTTAGCTGGTCCATGACGGCCTCCATTGGCTGCACAGCCAATGAGCCTAGCTCCAGGAAGCGGTGGATCAGTAAGTCCAAGATGGGCAGAAATCGGATACAGACATTGCCTGAAGTAAGGTGCAACAGAGATGGATGGGAGCATGGTGTAAGTATGTATGAAGTATGTATGATATAAACAGATGAAGCCTAGTCTCATGCACATATGCCAGAGTGTTTTCTCTCTTCATAATTTATAACGTATTTGGTCAATTACACAACAAAATGGTAGCATGGAGATTGTCCGGGGATACGGCAGACTAGATGCTGTCTAATACATACATACATATGGCTTGTTCAATGTGAGGGGTACCACGCAGATCTAGTAGAAATCCACAAAAAGCAGCTTATGGAAGATTTGAATGTATACCATGTGATGGTCCCACCACTCATACAACCCAAAGTCTGCAAGCATCATGAACACAGTGAAGCATGTGAAGTGAACAACGGTAGAACTACATAAAACCACATCTGGTCTGTATCCAAACTATTACTGATCCAAAATGGACAGTACCATGGTACAATGCATACTCATGGCACTGGAATATCAACGTTATGGCAGTGCTAAGCAGCTTGAGTCTAGTTCGGAGGACAAGTTGACTAACTGTGCATTTGCTTCAGTTGTGCTCATTACATACGCACACCAGGAGCCATTTCAACTCACTGTAATAAACTGGAAGTGGGGCCTTCACTGGGGCCGTGGGCTGCTGGCCAAGATTCACTGCCTCATAATTGAAGTACTCTGGAAATTGCTATTAATCAAAAGAGTAGAATTCTAATAACTGCCCACATGTGCATACATCAGAAACAGAGACACTGTCATATCTCTGTTTACCTGATGGTAGCTGAGATGCATTGTCTGCCAATCGGTCTGGGTCCAAAAAGCAGCTGCCTTCTACAGAGGTGAAAATGTGAATTAGATGACAGAGAGAAAAATAGGTACAGTGGAACCCTGCTAAATGACCACCTCTATAAAACAACCACCTTAAAGAAAGACCACTTGGTTTAGTCCCAAATCCATGTATACACGAATTATAGTTCTCAGAATTAAGACCACCTCGAAAATAAGACCACTTTTCCTGGCCCGGATGGTGATCTTATTTCTGAGGTTCCACTGTATATGGTAAAACATGATAAAGTGAGATCCTGAAACACTTGTCTGGGAGCCTTGCGAGAAAAAGCATGTACATATGTAGCTATGATAACCAACAATTTTTCTAGTTTTATAGCTGATAGACAGCTTAGTGGTTGAAATGTCCTACTAATCTTTTTGTTTAATCAATACTGCATGATTTTGCTCCCAGACAAGCTCATCCCTGCAGCATGAGCCTCTACCACATCATCCAGAAACACAAAAGCCTTTGCATGCAATCCGACTGTTGGGACATTTACATTAGCAGACTGTCAAGCACGTGTACGTACTCCCTACTCCAGGCACTCACATCCTTCAGTGCCTCCAGTCTGTTCTTGAAGTGAGGGTGTATCATAACCAACAGGGCGACCAAGGTCAGGCAGTTCTGGGCATCATGGCTGTCATACTTCCTTGCCAGCTGCAGGGAAGGGGGATCAACACACGAGGGTCAAGTGTTGGATGAGTATACAAATACTGTACTACATCAGCAAGCTTCCATGAGCTTTAGGGGGTACAAATACGTAGTACTTGATTTCTGTAATTAGCCTTGTAGCGAGGTGGAGCAGAAGAGCACAGAGTGGTGGTTGCTCAGATACATTCAAACTGTGCAAGTTACTGAGCACAGAGTGGTGGTTGCTCAGATACATTCAAACTGTGCAAGTTACTGAGCACGGAGTGGTGGTTGCTCAGATACATTCAAACTGTGCAGGTTACTGAGCACAGAGTGGTGGTTGCTCAGATACACTCAAACTGTGCAAGTTACTGAGCACAGAGTGGTGGTTGCTCAGATACATTCAAACTGTGCAGGTTACTGAGCACAGAGTGGTGGTTGCTCAGATACATTCAAACTGTGCAAGTTACTGAGCACAGAGCCATGGTTGCTCAGATACAGTACATTCAAACTGTGCAAGTTACTGAGAAGATTGCAGCTCAAGACTACAAATTCAGCTATTTGCCAAGTACGTACATACACATGGAATGCAGGATATGTTACAAGTCTACGTATCTGCTGTTAAAACAGACCAATAAGTCTGTTCACCTGGTCTAGAGCATACAATTGCTATGTATGAATGTATGCACATTAACCAGATGTACTGTTACACACATGCATTGCTATACACACATTTTCCCATGTGACAGTGCATGTGGTGTCGTACCAAGTAGAAGATAAACCTGTCCGGAGGAATAATCTGGCGCTGCCAAATTAAGTCTCCTAGCTTCAAAGCCACCTGCAGGTGAAGAAATAAGACGTTGCCATATTCTACAATATAGACCAGTTGCGCGTAACTCAGGAATGTTGTAGTTAATTCGATAATTGCATATGACGTCATCACTGGTGGCAGTTTAATACATTGAAAAGATAGGGGAAAGGTGTTGCATCGGCAGCCTTGAATGCTTCGTGCCAAATGTTCCCATTTAGATGACCTGGCTGAATGATTCGCATAAATACGCACCTGACAGTCGTTGATTGAAGTTGCCAAGGCATACGGTTGCCGAGATCGAGACTCGTGAAGGGGTATTCACCGACATGAGCGACCAGAGTGAGGTGAACAAAGACTTCTTGACACGATTTTGGCAAAAGCACCATAGCAGGCACCGAGACGGAGACGTCTGGAGTGGGACTGACTGGCGAGTAGCGGCTAATATGGCTATGACCCACACCTTTGCGTTACCATTGCTACCTGTAGCTAACCTTGATACTTTGTAGGTGGTAGTTCAACTAGAAACTATTCCATGTCCAGGAGTGTCAAAAAAATTCTGTAGAGAAGCATCGTTTGCCACATTTTCGTTGGCGAGTCCCCCTTCATGAGTCTCGATCTTGGCGACCATAGGCCGTATCAACCTTAATCAACGACCTGTCAGGTGCATATTCGTGTGAACCATTCAGCCAAGCCATCTAAATGGTAACATTCGGCACGAAGCGCTCGAGGCTGCTGGTGCAACACCTTTTCGCCTATCTTTTCAATGTATTAAACTGCCACCAGTGATGACGTCATAGGCAATTATGACGTACTGCATTCCTAAACGCTAATACGCAACTGGTCTATTGACAGTATTGCACACAGGCATACCATACCTGCTGATTTGTATGAGTGTTCTTCAAGCTCCCTTGTGTAAGATCGTACACTAGGACATCTGAGAAGCACCTCAGCTGTCGAGCCTGAAGCTGTGCAGGCGTCCTTTCCAAAATCCTGTCATAGAATATAGACAAGCATTGGAGATGAAGCACCTACAGTAGGTATGCGTCATTCATTTGTGTACATGCTCCATACACACACACAGCTTGACTGTACCTGACAAACAGGGTCTGCACCATGTTGGTCTCTAAATAGATCTTCCACAAAACACTGCAGTAGAATCAAAAGGATTGGTAAGAATTTAGAATTGGTCTCTACCTGATTGGACTACCACTGAGAATCCAGTACATTTGAATGTCATTTATGTTAATGGGGGGTGCTACAATCAGGTATCTCCCACTTACCAAAGGAGGTGTTCTGCCGAATCTGTTTCTCTGAACAGCCGTAGCAGTTCATTTTCACTTCCAGGAGCGGCACCTACAGCATCACACAGTGGGGTTACCATGGATATGCACCATCTCTCTTCCTCTCTCTTGCCAGCACAGCACGCTCACCTCTCCACCTCCTGCAGTCATCTTCCACCCGCTTGAGGAGTCTCTGCTTCTGATCTGGCAGTGTGGCTTGCGAGCCAGGAGGGAAGTACGGATGCAAGGCTTTTGGGAAGTAGAGCAGTTCATTTGGAGGCCAACTGTGAGAGGCAACAAAGAAGGAGTGGTTCCCCAGCCACGGCAGGAACAGAAGGAGATTAAAGTGCAAGTCAGCCATGCGCTTCAAAGTAATACAATTATTCCATTATTGAATATCATTCTGATGTATACTTATGCATAACAAGTTCATTGATAATAATGTTCACAAATAGAATGAATGGAGCACATTCACAAATATTCATTCATTGCAATCATTTCTGTTTATAAAGTAAATTTATGTAAGGTTCAATAGTCAGTGTTGGCAGCTCACGTTTGTGGAGTGACTGTCAGGATGGTCCTGACCACAGGCTCCAGCCACTGGGTGCTGTGAATGGGGGAAGTCTCTGGGAGATACCCTGGGATAGTCAAGGGAGAGAACGTTGGTTTAGCATCAGAGGATATCAGGTGTCCATGATAGAAGATATTGTGGGAGTACTGAAGGGCATTGGTTCAATAATTTCCAGATAATGTGCCAATAACAGACGTTGTCACTCCATGAACTTGAGTCTGACAGTTGTCACTGCTACTATATTGTTGCTTGTGTCATTGAACGTATGCAAGCACAAAATGCCAGCAATGCACCAGAGACTGAAGCAATCTAACACACCACAGCTACTCATACAGTTAATTCAGTTATAAGAATACCCCACAAGTGCCACAATGTGTGCCAGTCAACATCACTTGTGCGAGTGCCATACAATTACATACACCATGTCCATAAGGTATGTTACAGTGTTACTAGGTGTTGAGTAGTATGAGGAATGCTGATGTCATCAGTGAGTGTGACACACCTGTGATGTGAATAGTCTGTGCCAAAGTACGCACAAGGACCCTGTTCAGCTCCTCTGAGTCAAACACCAGCTGAAACTGCAAATGGAGGCACATGTCAAATTAAGAACCTCAATCTACAGTGTGTATGTAGTGTGCACATACTGTACCTGTGATACAGCCTTCATCTCCATGCAACAATAATAGTACAATATCAGCACTATACCGCAACCCCTTACATATGTATGGAGTAGATAGAAGAAATGAAACAGAGCAATCGTGTTGGAACGTACTGTTTTGGGGTCCTGGACACATCTGAGGAGGTCTGGGGTGCCCAAGCTCTGTATCAGCCGGAGGCAAACATTCTCCAAACTGTGGCATGTGGACAGGGGAAATAGTACTGAACTGTATAGGCGCAAGTCTTAGTCATTGTGTGAGTGAGAGTGTGTGACTGAGGAAGGATACTGCAATGCAACTCTACACTAGTACTGGCACATTATACACTACACTACATTCTACACACATTCTGCTCATGTAATGCAACACACAGTGAGACATAGTCTAGTGTGCTAGACCCACTCTGCCCGGGGACATAGTGGGTCTAGCATGCTAGACTAACTGAGATAGTGCAAAGGTGTTCAATGAGGGCTATGGGAGAGGCTATTAGAGCCTAACACTGACAGATTGCATGTTGTTTGAGAGCTTCTCAGTGCCATAATCAGCTTAGATGGTGCCCTCAAAGGCCTCCTCAGACACAAGTCACACAACACTAATAAACTGAATAACACACAACTATTGCAGTACTGAATTCTCTAAGGCCATCACATGAGTGTACACAATTACAACTGACAAGTTGCAGACTAGACGAGGTGCTACGTAATTTAGGTTATTTGCAATGTGGTATTCATTAACAGTGTGCAGTGGACTTCACATTCCATATTGTTACTCTTTGATCTACCCACACAAATAATTCATACATTACTTGGGTGAATACTAGTGAGGGAGCCACCAACATACATGTACATGCAATTACTAGTGAAAGTATCTGATCACAGCTCATGCACCCGCAGAATGCTGATGCACTGTGCAACATGCACTGAACATGGCTACCACAGTGGAGCTTTGTATGGTCTGATTCACCATCTGCCAATCTGCTGATTGGCAACTTCTCACTGCAATTAGCTTGACCAGTGTCATTAATAGGTCTTCTCCAACACTCCCCCTCAATTGAACAACATGCAATCAAACCCACAAACGAACATCTAAGGCTGCTAAATGGGTTCTGCCTATGATTACAAGTGACAGCCGGCAACAACACCATTCACTAGTGAGTACACAGCAATGTGGAGTGTACTGACAGTGCTCCTGCTAGTCCTGCTGCCCTGTGAGGGGACTGCTACTGGACAAGAACAAGGATGCTCTCTGCTTAATGAAACAGGCCGTCTTCACCTCGACCTTGATGTAGTGGGTGTCCCTGGACCACAGGGGCCTCCAGGCACCAAAGGGGAGCAGGGGACGAAGGGCAATCGTGGGGGGCCTGGACTGCCAGGAGCGGTAGGAGACCCAGGAGAGACAGGACCCCAAGGTGCACGGGGAGAGCAGGGACCAAGGGGAATTCCTGGGCATCCTGGGGGAGTTGGCAAGCAGGGTCTAAAGGGGAATCGTGGATTGCAAGGCAGGCCAGGACCACGGGGTCCACCTGGACTGCCTGCAAAGATAATACTAACAGAAGAAAGCTTCCAGCAGATAGAGAACTCAGTCGTACAGAGAATGCTGGTGCACAGTGCTATTCAAAATATGGCTGACACAATGGAAAGTCTCCAGGCTCAGCTTCACATCAAAGACCAGGAAATTGCACAACTCAAAAGGGTACACTTTGGAAAGTGTGCTCTGGCAGGTCTCAGTAAATTCACAGCAGCTGAGTCATGTGAAGCTGTCTTCCAAACCGACCCATCCTGTTCAACTGGCTATTACTTGGTGTACACAGACACGAAGCCTGTCCTCACCTACTGCCATGCTCCACTTACCCTCTGCGGAGTGTTGGGGAAGTGGAGGAGAGTTGCACACATCAACATGAATGAAGACGGTACCAGCTGTCCTCCTGGGCTTGTGAAGACTTCAAACACAGCACTGAACAAGCGAGCATGTGGTAGGAGTGTTGACAAGAATTGCTCTTCAGTGCTCTTCCCCACTGGAGAGACCAACTACACTCAGGTCTGTGGAATAGTCCAAGGCTACCAGTTTGGAGGGAACAATGCCTTTGGTCCATCATACCACCACAATATCACCATAGATGGTCCCTACCTTGATGGTATCTCCATCACTGCAGGACAACCTCGCCAACACCTGTGGTCTTATGCTGTGAGACATGATGAAACTAGAGGAGAAGCATGTCCCTGCAACAACAGATCAGACCTCATTACACATGTACCAAACTTTGTTGGGGAGCACCACTACTGTGAGAGTGGGTTCTCAGTTAATCCGAGGGGACAGACATCCTGGGGTGACCCACTCTGGGACGGGGCAGGGTGCACTGTTGAAGGGAACCAGTGTTGTGAGCGCTACGGCTGGTTCCATCGGGTCATAGCATCCACCACTGATGACATTGAGGTCAGGTGGTGTAGCAATAAACGAAGATCAATTGAAGACGTCTACACCGACCTGGTGGAGATCTGGGTGCTGTAGGCAAGCACATCAACAGTGCAACGCATTCTGTAGTTTAAGCAATTTCTCAACACTGACTCAGCTATCTTAGCAAAACTGTAAACTTAGAGAATCATTACCTGTTAACAGTATGCCAGTGCTGACAACTTGAGTTGCTGCATTTATCTTCATACATCATTACCTGGATACAAGGATGCTCATGAAGTATACAGTAATTGAATACACATGTGTATTCAATCCATACATGAACAAAGTCTCCTTGCCACATGGCTACCTAACGCTACTGTAACGAAGGTAGCAGCTCACTAATGCAACTCAGTAGCTCATTCAGAGAAGATGTGCCATTGTCTACCGGAAAGATTCAGTAGACATTAGTGTCCTTTCACCACCTTTCATTCGACATGAAGAACCCCACAGTGCCAGACTGTGTGAAATGGGACATCTAGGGGAAATGCTTTCCCTTTAACCCCTTAACCAGTAGTTCAGGTGTTGCTAGTCTTGTGTAGCCAGCCCCTGTCCATGACTCCATTATTTTATCATGCAGTGACTGTCACTGATTTAGGCTAGCAATGGGTCTGGGGTAAATCTATGCACATAGTCTAGCTGCTAGACCCTTCTTCTCACTAATGCATGAAGGAGAAAAGAGACAAAGGATCTAGCCATTGTTGTCAAATTTACATCTCTTGCAATGTACATCATTGGTGATGATGGCTTAGCAGATCAGATGCTGGGACAATGTTGACACAGTAAACAAAGATGGATGACACAAGGAATTGATTCTAGAAAACATGTTAAGATTTCAGTGTAATTGAAGTGCCTTCCAAGCAGAGAAGAGGGTGGGTCAGGCACTCTTATTGAAAGCTCAGTCACAGGTGAAGCACCAGAACTAGTGGCTAAGGGATGCATTCCAATGATGCACTTGGACCAGGAGAACAGGGTGTCATGCAGTGACCTAGAAACTACCACTAATGAGTGTAGGGTTTGTGAACTGCACACAACGGACCCCTATCATTAAGGCTAGGGGATACGTGATGATAAATGAAGGCGATATGTAAATGCAGGATGATGTCACATGTGGATGCCTACTAGCAGCCACCTTTAAAATTTTGACAACATGTTGTTACTGCTATCAAAACAAGTGACCCACAAGTGTTGTTGTAGCCACAGGGGACTGTCAAGGTTATTGAATTTCCAATATGATAATTACACTGCACAAAAGGAAGATGTTGCAGTCAACAGCACATTATAAACAGCACAGCAGCAATGTGGAGTGTACTGACAGTGCTCCTGCTAGTCCTGCTGCCCTGCAAGGTGACTGCTACTGGACAAGAACAAGGATGCTCTCTGCTTAGTGAAACAGGCCGTGTTCACCTCGACCTTGATGTAGTGGGTGTCCCAGGACCACAGGGGCCTCGAGGCACCAAGGGGGAGCAGGGAATGAAGGGTTATCGTGGGAGACCTGGACTACCAGGAGCAGTGGGAGACCCAGGACCAAAAGAAACACAAGGTGAACAGGGACCAAGGGGATTTCCAGGCCATCCTGGGGCAACTGGGTTGCAGGGCCCAAAGGGGAATCCTGGATCACGGGGACCACCTGGACAGCGAGGAGCAGGAGACCCAGGAAAGACAGGACCAAAAGGTACACGGGGGAAGCAGGGACCAAGAGGAATTCCTGGTCATCCTGGGGCATCTGGGTTGCAGGGCCCAAAGGGGAATCCTAGATCACAGGGGCCACCTGGACTGCCTGGAGTGGTGACCCTGATGAATGAAACCTTGCAGATGCTAAAGGACTCAGTCCTACAGTGAATGCTGATGCACAGTGTTATTCAGAACTTGACTAGAACAGTTGAAGGTCTCCAAGCTCAGCTTCACGTCAAAGATAAGGAAATAGCCCAACTCAAAAGCAAACACTTCACGAAGTGTTCTCTGACAGGTCTGGGTAAAACCACAGCAGCTGAGTCATGTGATGCCATCTTCCAAACTGACCCCTCCTGCTCCACTGGTTACTACTTGGTGTACAATGATAAGGAGCCTGTTCTCACCTACTGCCATGCCCCACTGACCATCTGCGGAGTGTTGGGAAGGTGGAGGAGAGTTGCACACATCAACATGACTGAAGAAGGTGCCAGCTGTCCTCCGGGGCTAGTGGAGACATCAAACACAACACTGAAAAGGCGAGCATGTGGTAGGAGTGTTGACAATAAGTGCTCTTCAGTGTTCTTCCCTACTGGAGAGACCAACTGCACTCAAGTCTGTGGAATAGTCCAAGGCTATCAGTTTGGAGAGAGCAATGCGTTTGGTCCATCATACCACCACAATATAGCCATAGATGGTCCCTACCTGGATGGTATCTCCATCACTGCAGGACTACCTAGTCAGCACCTGTGGTCTTATGCTGCTAGACGGAGTGAAACCGGAGGAATAGCATGTCCCTGCAACAACAGACCAGACTACTTTACACATGTACCAGATTTTGTTGGGGAGCATCACTACTGTGATAGTGGTTTCTTAGATAATACCAGCTGACAGACAGCCTGGGACGACCCTCTCTGGGACGGAGCGGGATGCACTGCTGCAAGGAACCAGTGTTGCGAGCACTACGGCTGGTTCCATTGAGTCATAGCAAACACCACTGATGATATTGAGGTCAGGTGGTGCAGCAATTATGAAAGAGCCCTTGAAGATGTCTACACTGACCTGGTAGAGATCTGGGTGCTGTAGGCAGACACATCAACAGTGTAATGTATTCTGTAGTTTAAGGAATTAATACTGACTCAGCAAAACTGTAAACTTAGAGAATCATTACCTGTTACCAGGATGCCAGTGCTAACATCTTGAATTGTTGCATTTATACTCATCTGTACGCAAGTGAAGAAGTAATTTAGTACCATAATTATACACTGCACTAAGCTCAGGCCTCCAATGGTGCCAATTGAATCGCCAGGTCTCTGAAAGAAACCAATGACCTTTTTCTGGGGTTAATAGTCAATCTAAAAACCTTATTCACACCTAAAGATCAAAGCAAGCATTAGCATTCTGTCAATGTCTGTGTAACATGTCAGTGTAAAATGGCTTCTTTAGTATTGAGCCCAGAACTGGTTGTTGCATCATCATAGAAGTGTCATGAAGTGTACCACCTTAGGCTAGCACAATATGCTTTGAACGAGAAGTTTTGAGAATCACATAGTGACTACATATCTGTTGACTCTAAGTCACATCCCATGTTGACTTAATACATGTGTGCATGCTTTCAGGTAACAAACACAACAGCCTTATGCAAGTCCTACAGTGCTCTAATGCATACTATTTATTACAACTGGTAGTTTATTCGTGATTTGCTGTTAGGCATGCATTAAAAGAAATCCACAGACTTTAGTCTTTGATCTGCCTACACATTAATATTACACATCAATATGGTGATTGATGGTGAGGGAGCTGTCTACATACGTATGTGTACAGTGCATGGACAATAACTAGAGAAAGCATCCACTCCTAGCTCACAGACATTGAAATGCTGAGGCACTGCACAGCAGAGCATGTCCAACACAGTGGAGCATTGCACAGCTGACTCACTGTCTACCAGACTGCTGACTGACAAATTCCCAGAACCACAATTAGCTTGACCTACATTAACAGGTCTCCTCTGACACTCCCCCAATTGAGGTACACAAAAACAAACTCACAATTGAACCCTAAAGGCCATTACATGGGTTCTGCAATATGATTACAAGAGACAGCTGGCAACAACACCATTGAGTAGTGAGTACAAAGCAATGTGGAGTGTACTGACAGTGCTCCTGCTAGTCCTGCTGCCCTGCGAGGTGACTACTACTGGACAAGAACAAGGATGCTCTCTACTTAATGAAACAGGCCGTGTTCACCTCGACCTTGATGTAGTGGGTGTCCCTGGACCACAGGGGCCCCAAGGTACCAAGGGGGAGCAGGGAATGAAGGGTTATCGTTGGGGGCCTGGACTGCCAGGAGCAGTAGGAGACCAAGGAGAGACAGGACCAAAAGGAACACAGGGGAAGCAGGGACCAAGGGGAAATCCTGGCCCTTCTGGGGCACCTGGGTTGCAGGGCCCAAAGGGGAATAATGGAAGACAGGGGAGCGCAGGGCCACGAGGTCCACCTGGACTGCCAGGAGTGGTAACACTAACAAATGAAACTTTCCAGATGCTAAAGGACTCAGTCCTACAGGGAATGCTGATGCACAGTGTTATTCAGAACTTTACTAACACAGTCGAAGGTCTCCAAGCTCAGCTTCACGTCAAAGATAAGGAAATAGCCCAACTCAAAAGCAAACACTTCACAAAATGTTCTCTGACAGGTCTGGGTAAAACCACAGCAGCTGAGTCGTGTGATGCCATCTTCCAAACTGACCCCTCCTGCTCAACTGGCTACTACTTGGTGTACAAGGACAAGGAGCCTGTCCTCACCTACTGCCATGCTCCACTGACCATCTGCGGAGTGTTGGGAAGGTGGAGGAGAGTTGCACACATCAACATGACTGAAGAGGGTGCCAGCTGTCCTCCTGGGCTAGTGGAGACATCAAACACAACACTGAACAAGCGAGCATGTGGTAGGAGTGTTGACAATAAGTGCTCTTCAGTGCTCTTCCCCACTGGAGAGACCAACTACACTCAGGTCTGTGGAATAGTCCAAGGCTACCAGTTTGGATGGAACAATGCATTCGGTCCATCATACCACCACAATATAGCCATAGATGGTCCCTACCTGGATGGTATCTCCATCACTGCAGGACAACCTCGCCAACACCTGTGGTCTTATGCTGTGAGACACGATGAAACTAGAGGAGAAGCATGTCCCTGTAACAACAACACAGACCTCATTACACATGTACCAAACTTTGTTGGGGAGCACCACTACTGTGAGAGTGGATTCTCAGTTAATCCGAGGGGACAGACAGCCTGGGATGACCCACTGTGGGATGGGGCAGGGTGTACTACTGCAAGGAACCAGTGTTGTGAGCACTACGGCTGGTTCCATCGAGTCATAGCAAACACCACTGATGACATTGAGGTCAGGTGGTGTAGCAATAACCCAAGACCCCGTGAAGACGTCTACACCGACCTGGTGGAGATTTGGGTGCTGTAGGTAGACACATCAACAGTGCAATGCATTCTGTAGTTTAAGGAATTTCTCAATACTGACTCAGCAATCTTAGCAAAACTGTAAACCTAGAGAGTCATTACCCGTTAACAGTATGCCAGTGCTGACACCTTGAGTTGCTGCATTTATCTCCATACATACATGTGCACATGAAGTATACATTAATTGAATACACATGTGAATTCAATCCATACATGAACAAAGTCTCCTTGCCACATGGCTACCTAACGTTACTGTAACAAAGGTAGCAGGTCACTAATGCAACTCAGCTTGCTAGTGGGTTCCCAGTCTACAGTCGGTAATTTGAACGTTGAACCAATCAAAACTGTCCATTGGATCGGGAGCATTTCATAGACTCGTTCCGTAAAACTCCGTGCGAACAGAATTTACTTATGTTAATCCATTTCGTCTAAAGGAGATCAGCGGTGAAGGCGCTATCCGCCTTAGGTCACCCCCCCCCACATTGCCGTGATATACTCTTCCAAGTTTGGTGAGGATTGGTGGAAAATTGAAGGAGTTTGTGAACAACGAAACACAATGTTTTCCCTATCTCTTAGATATGGCAGCGACCGTAACAGTGGCAAGAACCCTGACAGAGCGGCATTCAACCAAATTTCGGCTCAGCAAGGTTACTCACACTGTGCCTCTTCATAATCCTACCAAGTTTCATGACGTTCCATCCAGAATTGAAGGAGTATATCCCGGACAACGAAAATGTGCGTTACGTTTATTATAACAAGATTGATGAAGAATGCACTGTTTGCAGTTCCCACTACTTCACAACAACAGAGTGTATGCAGTTATATCAGTTCTCACTTGCAAAGAATACGTATACTGTTTGTGGTTCCTGTGAATTCTTTGTTAATGCACATCTGTGTAAACATGGCTTCCCCTTGTGAAGTGTTCATCTTTGAGACCATACTGTGTAAGCTCTAATTCTCGCAAACATTTCGTGCTTTACACTTTCAGTTATGTAAATACATTGCACATGATACCAACATAAAGAACCAGGCAAACATATATATGCAGAAATATATTGCAAATTCCCCTTCCAAATGGTGATTTGCAAAACTTTGTCCAGCAAAAATTAGAGTTTACACAATAGATGAGATGCTCCGTGCGATATTCTGTAGTTCTGGTTCATTGCACTTGCATGTTTGTTCTCTGCCTGATACCAAGTGTGCCCACTTCTGCTGTAACAAGGTGAGAGGGATTGGCTTACTTATGTAGCAGTCAATGTCTGGCTGCTCGATGTGTGCACACTGTGTGCAATCGATGCTTCAATAGCTTTGTTATTGAGTAGCTTGAGTTGTTGTTTCAGAGTTTTGTTAACAGCATAACATTGGTCATCACAGCTGACACAGAGAATGCCGATGCGTTGTGCAACAGAACATGGCTATATACCACAGTGGAGCTTGGTATGGCCTGACTCACTGTCTGCCAATCTGCTGACAGTCAGCTTCTCAACACCACAATTAGCTTAACCAGTGTCATTAACAGGACTCCTCTGACTCTCATTAAATTGTGTAACAAGCAACCAAGCCCACAACTGAACCCAAAAGGTTGCTAAATGGGTTCTACAATATCATTTATGATTACAAGAGACAGCTGGCAACAACACCATTGAGAAGTGAGTACACAGCAATGTGGAGTGTACTGACAGTGCTCCTGCTAGTCCTGCTGCCCTGCAAAGTGACTGCTACTGGACAAGAACAAGGATGCTCTCTGCTTGGTGAAACTGGCCGTCTTCACCTTGACCTAGTGGGTGTCCCAGGATCACAGGGCCCCCAAGGCACCAAGGGGGAGCAGGGAATGAAGGGCCATCGTGGGGGCCCTGGACCGCCAGGAGCAGTGGGAGACCCAGGAGAGACAGGACCCAAAGGTGCACGGGGGGGAGCAGGGACCAAGGGGAATTCCTGGCCCTTCTGGGGCACCTGGGTTGCAGGGCCCAAAGGGGAATGGTGGAAGACAGGGGAGCAAGGGGCCACGGGGTCCACCTGGACTGCCTGGAGTGGTAACACTAACAAATGAAACTTTCCAGATGCTAAAAGACTCAGTCCTACAGGGAATGTTGATGCACAGTGTTATTCAGAACTTGACTAACACAGTTGAACATCTACAGGCTCAGCTTCACATCAACGACCAGGAAATTGCACAACTCAAAAGCAAACACTTCACGAAGTGTGCTTTCACAGGTCTGGGTAAAACCGAGTCATGTAATGCCATCTTCCAAACTGACCCCTCCTGCTCAACTGGCTACTACTTGGTGTACAATGACAAGGAGCCTGTTCTCACCTACTGCCATGCTCCACTGACCATCTGTGGAGTGTTGGGAAGGTGGAGGAGAGTTGCACACATCAACATGACTGAAGAAGGTGCCAGCTGTCCTCCTGGGCTTGTGGAGACTTCAAACACAGGTCTGAACAAGCGAGCATGTGGTAGGAGTGTTGACAATAAGTGCTCTTCAGTGTTCTTTCCTACTGGAGAGACCAACTACACTCAGGTCTGTGGAATAGTCCAAGGCTATCAGTTTGGACATAACAGTGCTTTTGGTCCACCATACCACTACAGGATCAACATAGATGGTCCTTACCCGGGTGGTATCTCCATCACTGCAGGACAACCTCGTCAACACCTGTGGTCTTATGCTGCTAGACGGAGTGAAACCGGAGGAATAGCATGTCCCTGCAGCAACAGACCAGACCAGTTGACACGTGTACCAGACTTTGTTGGGGAGCACCACTACTGTGAGAGTGGTTTCTTAGATAATACCAGCGAACAGACAGCCTGGGATGACCCTCTCTGGGACGGGTCAGGGTGCACTGCTGCAGGGAACCAGTGTTGTGAGCACTACGGCTGGTTCCATCGAGTCATAGCATCCACCACTGATGACATTGAGGTCAGGTGGTGCAGCAATTATGAAAGAGCCCTGGAAGATGTTTACACTGACCTGGTAGAGATCTGGGTACTGTAGGCAAACACATCTACAGTGCAATGTATATGTAGTTTAAGGAATTAATACTGACTCAGCAAAACTGTAAACTTAGAGAATCATTACCTGTTACCAGGATGCCAGTGCTAACATCTTGAATTGTTGCATTTATACTCATCTGTACGCAAGTGAAGAAGTAATTTAGTACCATAATTATACACTGCACTAAGCTCAGGCCTCCAATGGTGCCAATTGAATCGCCAGGTCTCTGAAAGAAACCAATGACCTTTTTCTGGGGTTAATAGTCAATCTAAAAACCTTATTCACACCTAAAGATCAAAGCAAGCATTAGCATTCTGTCAATGTCTGTGTAACATGTCAGTGTAAAATGGCTTCTTTAGTATTGAGCCCAGAACTGGTTGTTGCATCATCATACAAGTGTCATGAAGTGTACCACCTTAGGCTAGCACAATATGCTTTGAACGAGAAGTTTTGAGAACCACATAGTGACTTCATATCTGTTGACTCCAAGTCGCATCCCATGTTGACTTAATACATGTGTGCATGCTTTCAGGTAACAAACACAACACAGCCTTATGCAAGTCCTACAGTGCTCTAATGCATACTATTTATTACAACTGGTAGTTTATTCGTGATTTGCTGTTAGGCATGCATTAAAAGAAATCCACAGACTTTAGTCTTTGATCTGCCTACACATTAATATTACACATCAATATGGTGATTGATGGTAAGGGAGCTGTCTACATACATATGCATACAGTGCATGGACAATAACTAGAGAAAGTATCCACTCATAACTCACAGACAATGAAATGCTGAAGCATTACATAACAGAGCATGTCCAACACAGTGGAGCATTGCACAGCTGACTCACTGTCTGCCAGACTGCTGACTGACAGATTCCAAGTACCACAATTAGCTTGACCTACATTTACAGGTCTCCTCTGACACTCCCCCAATTGAGGTACACACAAACAAACTCACAATTGAACCCCAAAGGTTGCTAAATGGGTTCTACAATATGATTACAAGAGACAGCTGGCAACAACACCATTGAGTAGTGAGTACACAGCAATGTGGAGTGTACTGACAGTGCTCCTGCTAGTCCTGCTGCCCTGCGAGGTGACTGCAACTGGACAAGAACAAGGATGTTCTCTGCTTGGTGAAACAGGCCGTCTTCACCTCGACCTTGATGTACTGGGTGTCCCAGGACCACAGGGGCCTCCAGGCACCAAGGGGGAGCAGGGAATGAAGGGCCATCGTGGGGGGCCTGGACAGCCAGGAGCAGTGGGAGACCCAGGAGAGACAGGACCCAAAGGTGCACGGGGGGAGCAGGGACCGAGGGGAAATCCTGGCCTTTCTGGGGCACCTGGGTTGCAGGGCCCAAAGGGGAATAATGGAAGACAGGGGAGCGCGGGGCCACGGGGTCCACCCGGACTGCCTGGAGTGGTAACACTAACAAATGAAACTTTCCAGATGCTAAAGGACTCAGTCCTACAGGGAATGTTGATGCGTGGTGTTATTCAGAACTTAACCGACACAATTGAAGGTCTTCAAGCTCAGCTTAGCATCATAAACCAGGAAAGAGCTCAACTCAAAATGGTACACTTTGGAAAGTGCGCTCTGACAGGTCTGGGTAAAATTACAGCAGCTGAGTCATGCGACTCCATCTTCCAAACCGACCCCTCCTGCTCCACTGGTTACTACTTGGTGTACAATGACAAGGAGCCTGTTCTCACCTACTGCCATGCCCCACTGACCATCTGTGGAGTGTTGGGAAGGTGGAGGAGAGTTGCACACATCAACATGACTGAAGAAGATGCCAGCTGTCCTCCTGGGCTAGTGGAGACATCAAACACAACACTGAACAAGCGAGCATGTGGTAGGGGTGTTGACAATAAGTGCTCTTCAGTGCTCTTACCTACTGGAGAGACTAACTACACTCAGGTCTGTGGAATAGTCCAAGGCTACCAGTTTGGATGGAACAATGCTTTTGGTCCATCAAGCCATGGCATAGATGGCCCCTACCTGGATGGTATCTCCATTACTGCAGGACAACCTCGCCAACACCTGTGGTCTTATGCCGTTACAGCCAGTGAAACTGAAAATACATTATGTCCCTGCAACAACAGACCAGACCGTCATACACATGTACCAGACTTTGTTGGGGAGCACCACTACTGTGACAGTGGTTTCTCAGTTAATCCGAGGGGACAGACATCCTGGGATGACCCACTCTGGGATGGGGCAGGGTGCACTAATGAAGGGAACCAGTGTTGTGAGCGCTACGGCTGGTTCCATCGAGTCATAGCACCCACCACTGATGACATTGAGGTCAGATGGTGCAGCCATCACCCAAGATCCCGAGAAGATGTCTACACTGACCTGGTGGAGATTTGGGTGCTGTAGGCAGACAGATCAACAGTGCAACGCATTCTGTAGTTGAAGGAAGTTCTCAATACCGACTCAGCTATCTTAGCAAAAGTGTAAACCTAGAGAATCATTACCTGTTACCAGTATGTATGCCAGTGCCGATATTTTGAATTGTTGCACTTATCTTCATACATATAGAAATGAAGTATACAGTAATTGACTTCCCCATGCATATAAGCATGAACAAGGTCTCAATGCCACTTGGTTGCCTAATGGAACAAAACTATCGGCTCACATATACAAATCACTGTATAGCTGATTCAGAGAAGCTGTGCCTTTGCCCGCTGGAAAGGATTGGCAGACATTAGCGTCCTTTCACCAGCTTTCATTTATCGGTGCAAACATGGCTTCCTAAACTTCAAACCCAAAACTGGTTATTGCATAATCATACAAGTGTCATAAAATGTATTCAAATGTTTTGAATGAGAACCTCTTCTAGTAAAGAATGGAGCCTTGCTCCATCAAGTTAACCTTCCATCCCGTGCAAACCCACAAACTGACCATCAGTTGACTCACAGTCATGTCTCATCCTAACCTATGTAATATACATGTGTGCTTAAAGGTACAGTAAGTACAGCCAGTGAAACTGAAAATATACTATGTCTCTGCAACAACAGACCAGACCGTCGTACACATGTACCAGACTTTGTTGGGGAGCACCACTACTGTGAGAGTGGGTTCTCAGATAATCCCTTCGTGGCTTCCTAAGTATCGAGCCCAAAATTTCTGTTGCATCATCATACAAATGTCATGAAATGTACCAGCTTAGCATTGAACTGCTCTGAATGAGAAGCTCTTCAAGTAAAGAACAATGGAGCTTTGCTCCATCCACTTAACCTTTCATCCTGTGCAACCGTAAAGTACTGTACGAACCTGGTAACTCGCAGTCATACCCCATACTAACTTGTGTTCTTTCAGGCAACAAACACCACAGCCTGATGTACTACAGTGCTCTAGGGCATATAGTACATTACTAGTGGTGGAATTGCCATTGATGAATGGCCAACTACACTGCAGAAGAGGTGCTAGTTTGTGTGACTTGCTGTTAGGCATGCATTAAAAGTGTGCATTAAACCTGCATGGCGCTGCACATGTGTTTAGCCTTAAATCTCACCACACATTAGACATGAATGTGGCGAATGTTGGTGAGGGAGCTGCCTATGTATGTGTACAGTAGAAAGACAATAACTAGCAGAAGCATCCACTCATAACTCACAAAGACAACTGGATGCTGAGGCACTGCACAACAGAGCATGTCCAACACAGTGGAGCATTGCACAGCTGACTCACTGTCTGCCAGACTGCTGACTGACAGATTCCAAGTACCACAATTAGCTTGACCTACATTTACAGGTCTCCTCTGACACTCCCCCAATTGAGGTACACACAAACAAACTCACAATTGAACCCTAAAGGCCATTACATGGGTTCTGCAATATGATTACAAGAGACAGCTGGCAACTACACCATTCACTAGTGAGTACACAGCAATGTGGAGTGTACTGACAGTGCTCCTGCTAGTCCTACTGCCCTGCAAGGTGACTGCTACTGGACAAGAACAAGGATGTTCTCTGCTTGGTGAAACAGGTCATGTTCACCTCGACCTTGATGTAGTGGGTGTCCCTGGACCACAGGGGCCTCCAGGCACCAAAGGGGAGCAGGGGATGAAGGGCAATCGTGGGGGGCCTGGGCTGCCAGGAGCAGTGGGAGACCCAGGAGAGACAGGACCCCAAGGTGCACGGGGGGAGCAGGGACCAAGGGGAGACTCAGGCCCTACTGGGGGAGTTGGCAAGCAGGGTCTAAAGGGGAACCATGGATTACAAGGTAGGCCAGGACCACGGGGTCCACCTGGACCGCCTGGAAAGATAATACTAACAGAAGAAAGCTTCCAGCAGATAGAGAACTCAGTCCTACAGAGAATGCTGATGCACAGTGTTATTCAGAACTTGACAAACACAATCGAAGATCTCCAAGCTCAGCTTAGCATCATAAACCAGGAAAGAGCTCAACTCAAAATGGTACACTTTGGAAAGTGTGCTCTCACAGGTCTGGGTAAAACCACAGCAGCTGAGTCGTGTGATGCCATCTTCCAAACTGACCCCTCCTGCTCAACTGGTTATTACTTGGTGTACAATGACAAGGAGCCTGTTCTCACCTACTGCCATGCTCCACTTACCCTCTGTGGAGTGTTGGGGAGGTGGAGGAGAGTTGCACACATCAACATGACTGAAGAAAGTGCCAGCTGTCCTCCTGGGCTAGTGGAGACATCAAACACAGGTCTGAACAAGCGAGCATGTGGTAGGAGTGTTGACAATAAGTGCTCTTCAGTGCTCTACCCTGCTGGACAGACCAACTACACTCAGGTCTGTGGCATAGTCCAAGGCTACCAGTTTGGAGATAACAATGCTTTTGGTCCATCCTATCACTACAGGATCAACATAGATGGTCCCTACCTGGATGGTATCTCTATCACTGCAGGACAACCTCGCCAACACCTGTGGTCTTATGCTGTGAGACATGATGAAACTAGAGGAATAGCATGTCCCTGCAACAACAGATCAAACCTCATTACACACGTACCACACTTTGTTGGTGGGCACCACTACTGCGAGAGTGGATTCTCAGTTCATCTCGGGGGAAAAACAGCCTGGGATGACCCTCTCTGG